>JAFEMH010001722.1:0-185000 GCA_022495995.1 Adenophora triphylla var. japonica | reverse complement strand
AATGTCCGCTGTTGGACACGAGTCTGTCAAGTCCAAGACGGACCGGTCTTTTCTTTCAATGATAAAAATCTTTGTTTCTCTTCTTGCTAGACTCGAGACATCACTAGCACACCTACATTACGCTCAATTGAAATGGTCTTATTCCAAATGATCACTTGTGCTGCTCAACCACTAATGCTTTGAAATGACTCATGTTTAAATTAATCGGAGTGAGAAAATCAATTGATACGCTTCTCAAATTGGGGCTTACCAACTCCCCATTTTGCATCTCATATGCTCACATCTCTTTCATCATCCTCATCATCTCGCTGCTCGATGAATTGGCACAGATCTTTTCTCATTTAAAGCTTAAGCAAGCAATGAAGACTTAATCTCGTTTAGTTCATCCGGTAAGGATTGCGGTTGAAGCCTTTCACCCATAGGAAAGCCATTACCTCACCCTCACTAAACAATACCCTTTCATTTCAAGATCGGCATGTTTTGAAACCCTTTTTAGCCATCACCTTCGCTCCTTGCTGAGAGAAGTCCAAGCAATGCCAAGAAGTTAGCTTCGAGAGTCAGGGACGCATAAAATACTCAAGTCGTGAAGGAAGGACAAAGATAATCCTCAACTTCTCAGGAGGCCTTCCAAGTTATCAAAAGAAGGATTTTAAATCCTCACAATCCAGCAATAATCCTCAATGTCTTAGGAGGATTTAAAAAAAAAGAGAAAGAGAAAAGTTCAAGAAAAAAAAAAGAAGAAAGAAAGAGAAAAGTTCAAGCAAGAACTTCAAAAAAAAAGAAGGACTGTCGATCCTCACAATTCAGCAAAAGTCCCCGACTTCTCAAGAAGCTCTCCAATGATCAAAAAGGAGCCTGAATTCTCGCAAGTTCGCGAAAAGTTCTCGATAGCTTGGACTTCCTCTCACCATTACCTTAAATCAATCCCAAGCCATCCTCTCGATTTTAGAGGATATTCCCATTACCTTGAATCAATCCCAAGCCATCCTCTCGATTTTAGAGGATATTCCCATTACCTTAAATCAATCCCAAGCCATCATCTCAATTTTAGAGGATATTCCCATTTCCTCGACCAATCCCAAGCCATCCTCTCACTTTTAGAGGATATTTCCATTACCATTACCCTCGCCTTTGGCCAAAGTCAAAATTTGACCTCTCATTCTTAGAGGCAATCAATCTTCCCCGCCATAGATTCCCCAAACACATCTCTGCAAGCCAACCTCTCATCTTTAGAGGTTCAGTCAGTAAAAGGCCCAGCCGACCTCTCATCTTAAGAGGTCACAACTTTCCAAATCACCCGATGGCCGATCGAAGCCCGGAAACCCAGCTACAGTCCCTACCGGATAGCAGTTTCATTCTAATATCTTCGAGAGTTAAACCAGATTAATGCCTCATTGCTCGCTTAAATCGGAGCCAAGTCCATCTCGGCTCAAATAATCCTCAATCAAAGATTGTGCAAATTCAATTCTTCCCTTCGACACTCCATGCGAGCATATTTCATTTCTCCTCCGCAAACACTTGCCGTGGATGTCCCACTGGGGCTTCGCATCCGTGTCTTTCATCGACACTCCAGGAGGACATGCTTTCCAATCCTCCAATCCTAGAAAAATCCTCAAAGGTCCAGATCCTCGAATTTCAACATTCGTTCTCTTTTCAATCGGGACTTGCCCGAACTACGGCGACCTGAGCTCTTCATAATGGAGGGAACGTAGGCAACCATAATTGGTCCGATCGAAATCACAAACAAATCTCAAAAAAAAATATAATCCGGTCTCATCAAGGACCGTTCCTATACACTTTCCATCCTTCCAAGCTTGATTCTCGATATCAGTTGGTTTTCTCCTTGTGATTAATCAAAATATTTGTCCACATCAGGATTAGTGTTTGAATAACCCGAACATCAATAAAGGGTTTTAAGCAGCCTTTGATCATCACAAATAAGACAAGTTTTCAAGTGTCTCGACAAGTCTTCTCTTTCTACATCATAGGAAAATAGAGCCAAACACTGTCTTTCTGTCTGCAGGGGCTTCCATACACTTTTTCACACCTTGTGATGCTTATACTCTCCCAAAAGAGTCAAACCCAAAAGCGAGAGTGTCATACACGAATTCGGGATCCATTCCCACCTTCGAAAAATGTGCCCCTGCACATATACATTTCCGAGTCTTGTCCAACGACTGACTGACTGCGGTATGAAACGATGGGTCGCCTCCTCGGCCACAAGATGACTCTGTCTGCAATAGGGATGCATTGAATCTCTCCAAGTTGGGGCTTTTGTTAAGCTGTCCTCTCAAGCTCTCTTTACCAGATTCCCTCCGGGTTTGCTTTGCATCATCAACTGGGGCTTCGCCAGGGTCACCTCATCAAGACCTGGGGCTTCGCCTAGTCATCCCTTCAAGCCAGGACACTCTATGCACTTTCTGCCGCTCGCCTCCTGGACGCGCGATACACTTTGTTCTTATCAAGAACAATCAACCCGTCGCCACCAGTACTCCCGGGAGCATCCCCGACTTGCCTAGGCTGCACCATCCATACACCATCACTCTTACATTTCCCCACCTCATGGGAGAGGGTCCAACCCATACACCATTATATACATTCATCCCATACACAATCCATCATGGCATAATTGCTCCATACATATCCGCTTGTCAAGCCTTGCAAAAAACCTCACTTCCCTTCCATCCCCAGTTGAGATGGACTTGTGCAACAAAAGATTAATAATGCATACGCAAAATTTCAATAATCGAATAAAATGCAAAGTGCCTAGAGTGTTGTGTTTTCCCCCACAGTGGTACAATAATCGTGTGATCATAATTCGATCATGGGATTGCTCCTCAAATCACAATCTGACAAAGAGTTCAAACCTTGCAAGTGGCACTTTCGCCTTCATCATCTTCACGCTCTTCTTCAGACTTATCAGCACCATCTGAAAGAGCCTTAGCTACCTCAGTCTCCAAGCAATGCTCGTCAAAAAGAGTTTCAGCTGCTTCAATCTCCAAGCATTAGGGCTCTTTAGCCTCATCTTCAAAAGCCCATTCTCAAGGGCGCTTCATCCCCAAAAGCCCATTCTCAAGGGCAAACCATCTCCAAAAGCCCATTCTCAAGGGCGCTTCATCATCAAGAGCCTGTTCTCATGGGCAGATCTTCACAAAAAGCCCATTCTCAAGGGCGCTCCATCACCAATAGCCCATTCTCAAGGGCAAACCATCTCCAAAAGCCCATTCTCAAGGGCGTTTCATCATCAAGAGCCCATTCCCACGGGCAGATCATTACCAAGAGCCCATTCTCAAGGGCAAACCATCTCCAAGAGCCCATTCTCAAGGGCGTTTCATCATCAAAAGCCCGTTATCATGGGCAGATCATTATCAAGAACCCGTTCTCATGGGCAGATCTTCACTCAGAATCCATTCTCATAGGCAGACCTTCAAAGAGCCCGTTCTCATGGGCAGATCTTCGTTCAAAAGCCTGTTCCCGTGGGCGCACCTTCATCAAGTCCTGTATGAATCGGCACGTCTTCATCCGAGTCTCCATGAGTGGACGAAAGATCATCCACAAAAGACTGTCCCTTACACGGCAAACCATCCCTCAAGCCCAAGAATCAGTCGGTCCGACCCTCAAGACAAAGAATCATCGGATCCACCCCTTTTGCCAAAATTCCTCGGGTTCAACCCTTAAAGACAAAATTCCTCGGGTCCACCCCTCAAGTCAAAGAACCATCGGGTCCACCCCTCGAGTCAAAGAACCAGCGGGTCCAACCCTCAAGACAAAGAATCATTGGATCCACCCCTTTTGCCAAAAATCCTCGGGTCCATCCCTCCAGCCAAAAAATCCTCGGGTCCACCCCTTAAAGACAAAATTCCTCGGATCCACCCCTCGAGTCAAAGAACCCTCGGGTCCACCCCTCTTATCAAAATCATCGGGTCCATCCCTCGAGTCAAAAATCATCGGGTCCACCCCTCAAGTCAAAGAAACATCGGGTCCACCCCTCTTATCAAAATCATCGGGTCCATCCCTCAAGTCAAAATTCCTCGGGTCCAACCCTTAAAAGACAAAAATCCTCGGGTCCACCCCTCAAGTCAAAGAACCATCGGGTCCACCCCTCTTATCAAAATCATCGGGTCCATCCCTCAAGTCAAAATTCCTCGGATCCACCCCTCGAGTCAAAGAACCATCGGGTCCACCCCTCTTGTCAAAAATCATCAGGTCCACCCCTTTCACCAAAAATCCTCGGGTCCACCCCTCAAGTCAAAGAACCATCGGGTCCACCCCTCTCGTCAAAAATCATCGGGTCCACCCCTTTCACCAAAAATCCTCGGGTCCACCCCTCAAGTCAAAGAACCATCGGGTCCACCCCTCAGAGTCAAAAATCATCGGGTCCATCCCTCAACTCAAGAATCCTCGGGTCCGTCCCTCTCAAAATCAAAAAGTCATCAGCCCCGTCGCCAAACCATCAGCAAAATCCATCTTCCATGGCAATCTGACAGCAAAGTTCATGTCCTATCCGACAAATGCCTCCAAAGACAGCAAATCGCCAACAAAGACCGTCCCGCGAACGGCAATCCAACAACTCTTCATCACCATCAGCCGTAGCCTCAGTCCTTCCGGCAGCTACAGGTAAGCACAACTCAGGTATGAAAGCATATCTTAGTGAATTACTTTCTAAAGAGCATTATCATCAAACCTCGGGTGACTCCCAAATACAGTCAATCCTCGGGCGACTTCCCTAAAATAGTCAGAATTCGGGTGACTCCCAAAACAGTCAAATTCGCGGGCGACTTCCCTAAAATAGTCAATCTTCGGGTGACTTCCCTAAAATAGTCAATCTCTCGGGCGACTTCCCTAAAATAGTCAATCTTCGGGTGACATCCCTAAAATAGTCAAAATTCGGGCGACTTCCCTAAAATAGTCAATCCTCGGGCGACTTCCCCAAAATAGTCAAAATTCGGGCGACTTCCCTAAAATAGTCAATCTTCGGGCGACTTCCCTAAAATAGTCAATCGTCGGGTGACTTCCCTAAAATAGTTCCTAAAATAGTCAATCGTCGGGTGACTTCCCTAAAA
Source organism: Adenophora triphylla var. japonica (assembly GCA_022495995.1). Taxonomy (NCBI): domain Eukaryota; kingdom Viridiplantae; phylum Streptophyta; class Magnoliopsida; order Asterales; family Campanulaceae; genus Adenophora; species Adenophora triphylla. The sequence continues at coordinate 179,937 of JAFEMH010001722.1, read as the reverse complement.
TAGTCAATCCTCGGGCGACTTCCCTAAAATAGTCAATCTTCGGGTGACTTCCCTAAAATAGTCAATCTCTCGGGTGACTTCCCTAAAATAGTCAATCTCTCGGGCGACTTCCCAAAAATAGTCAAACCTCGGGTGACTCCCAAAAACAGTCAAACCTCGGGTGACTCCCAGATAACAGTCAAAACCTCGGGTGACTCCCAAAAACAGTCAAATCTCGGGTGACTCCCAAATACAGTCAAACCTCGGGTAACTCCCAAATACAGTCAATCCTCGGGTGACTCCCCGATAATAGTCAATCCTCGGGCGACTTCCCTAAAATAGTCAATCTTCGGGTGACTTCCCTAAATAGTCAATCTCTCGGGTGACTTCCCTAAAATAGTCAATCTCTCGAGCGACTTCCCAAAAACAGTCAAACCTCGGGTGACTCCCAAAAACAGTCAAACCTCGGGTGACTCCCAGATAACAGTCAAAACCTCGGGTGACTCCCAAAAACAGTCAAATCACGGGTGACTCCCAAATACAGTCAAACCTCGGGTAACTCCCAAATACAGTCAATCCTCGGGTGACTCCCCGATAACAGTCAAATCCTCGGGTGACTCCCAGAAAAATAGTCAAATCCTCGGGTGACTCCCAGATAAGAGTTAAATCCTCGGGTGACTCCCAAAACAGTCAAATTCGCGGGCGACTTCCCTAAAATAGTCAATCTTCGGGTGACTTCCCTAAAATAGTCAATCTCTCGGGCGACTTCCCTAAAATAGTCAATCTTCGGGTGACATCCCTAAAATAGTCAAAATTCGGGCGACTTCCCTAAAATAGTCAATCCTCGGGCGACTTCCCCAAAATAGTCAAAATTCGGGCGACTTCCCTAAAATAGTCAATCTTCGGGCGACTTCCCTAAAATAGTCAATCGCCGGGTGACTTCCCTAAAATAGTCCCTAAAATAGTCAATCGTCGGGTGACTTCCCTAAAATAGTCAATCCTTGGGCGACTTCCCTAAAATAGTCAATCTTCGGGTGACTTTCCTAAAATAGTCAATCTCGGGTGACTTCCCTAAAATAGTCAATCTCTCGGGCGACTTCCCAAAACAATAAACCTCGGGTGACTCCCTAAAAACGATCAAACCTCGGGTGACTCCCGGATAACAATCAAAACCTCGGGTGACTCCCAAAAATCCAAATCTCGGGTGACTCCCAAATACGGTCGAACCTCGGGTAACTCCCAAATACACATTAATCCTCGGGTGACTCCCGATAATAGTCAATCCTCGGGCGACTTCCCTAAAATAGTCAATCTTCGGGTGACTTCCCTAAAATAGTCAATCTCTCGGGTGACTTCCCTAAAATAGTCAATCTCTCGAGCGACTTCCCAAAAACAGTCAAACCTCGGGTGACTCCCAAAAACAGTCAAACCTCGGGTGACTCCCAGATAACAGTCAAAACCTCGGGTAACTCCCAAAAACAGTCAAATCTCGGGTGACTCCCAAATACAGTCAAACCCCGGGTAACTCCCAAATACAGTCAATCCTCGGGTGACTCCCCGATAACAGTCAAATCCTCGGGTGACTCCCAGAAAAACAGTCAAATCCTCGGGTGACTCCCAGATAACGATCCAAATCCTCGGGTGACTCCCGTGATAACGATCAAAACCTCGGGTGACTCCCGTGATACTGGCCAAACCTCGGGTGACTCCCAACATCACAAACCTCGGGTGACTCCCAGATACAGTCAAACCTCGGGTGACTCCCAGATACCAGTCAAACCTCGGGTGACTCCCAAATACCGTCAAACCTCGGGTGACTCCCAAATACAGTCAAACCTCGGGTGACTCCCAGATACCGTCAAACCTCGGGTGACTCCCAGATACCAGTCAAACCTCGGGTGACTCCCAAATACAGTCAATCCTCGGGTGACTCCCCAAAGAAACAGTCAAAACCTCGGGTGACTCCCAAATACAGTCAAATCTAGGGTGACTCCCAAATACCGTCAAACCTTCGGTGACTCCCAAATACTGTCAAACCTCGGGAGACTCCCAAATACCGTCAAACCTGGGGTGACTCCCAAATACAGTCAATCTTGGGTACAACGCCTGTGGCCTCTCGTTATCGCCACCCTTTGACGAACTACGTACAGGCTTGATTCCCATCCGGGATACGTAGGTAGCCTACCATAGGTCCAGCCACTTGACCAACACGGTCACCCTTTTCCCCGACAGTTCTCGTAAGCCCGAATCTTCCCCAGCGAGAACACCTTCAAATAGTCTCCTCAGTGCAAAACCTCGGCTTAGTTTCATACTCCTGAACCAGGTCCCCACTTAGGTTCATACTCCTGAACTAAGTCCCCACTTAGGTTCATACTCCTGAACTAAGTCCCCATTTAGGTTCATACTCCTGAACCAAACCTCAACTTAGGATTCATACTCCTGAACTAAGTCCCCATTTAGGTTCATACTCCTGAACTAAACCTCAACTTAGGTTCATCCCCAACGAAAGTTAACGGAATCCCGTTTCTTTCCTCATTTTCATCCTCGGCAGTAAAACGTAAGTTCGATTTCTCCAACGAAAGTTAACGAAATCACGTTTCTTTCCTCATTTTCATCCCCGACAGTAAAACGTAAGTTCGATTTCTCCGAGAAAGATAACGGAATCCTGTTTCTTTCATCAATATCATCAAACGGCAGTAAAACGTAAGTCCGATTTCTCCGAGAAAGATAACGGAATCCCGTTTCTTTCATCAATATCATCAACGGCAAGTCCGATTTCTCCGAGAAAGATAACGGAATCCCGTTTCTTTCATCAATATCATCAACGACAGTCAAACGTAAGTCCGATTTCTCCGAGAAAGATAATGGAATCCCGTTTCTTTCGTCAAAATCATCAACGACAGTCAAACGTAAGTCCGATTTCTCCGAGAAAGATAACGGAATCCTGTTTCTTTCATCAATATCATCAAACGGCAGTAAAACGTAAGTCCGATTTCTTCGAGAAAGATAACGGAATCCCGTTTCTTTCATCAATATCATCAACGGCAAGTCCGATTTCTCCGAGAAAGACAACGGAATCCCGTTTCTTTCATCAATATCATTAACGACAGTCAAACGTAAGTCCGATTTCTCCGAGAAAGATAACGGAATCCCGTTTCTTTCGTCAAAATCATCAACGGCAGTCAAACGTAAGTCCGATTTCTCCGAGAAAGATAACGGAATCCCGTTTCTTTCATCAATATCATCAACTATGAATAAACGTAAGTTCGATTTCTCCGAGAAAGATAACGTAATCCCGTTTCTTTCATCAATATCATCAAACAAAGAAAACGTAAGTCCGATTTCTCCGAGAAAGATAACGGAATCCCGTTTTTTTCATCAATTTCATCAACGGCAGTCAAACGTAAGTCCGATTTCTCCGAGAAAGATAACGGTATCCCGTTTCTTTCATCAAAATCATCAACGGCAGTCAAACGTAAGTCCGATTTCTCCGAGAAAGATAACGGAATCCCATTTCTTTCATCAAAATCATCAACGACGGTCAAACGTAAGTCCGATCTCTCAGAGAAAGATAACGAAATCCCGTTTCTTTCATCAATATCATCAACGGCAGTCAAACGTAAGTCCGATTTCTCCGAGAAAGATAACGGAATCCCGTTTCTTTCATCAAAATCATCAACGACAGTCAAACGTAAGTCCGATTTCTCCGAGAAAGATAACGGAATCCCGTTTCTTTCATCAAAATCATCAACGGCAGTAAAACGTAAGTCCGATTTCTCGAGAAAGATAACGGAAGCCCGTTTTTTTCATCAAAATCATCAACGGCAGTAAAACGTAAGTCCAATTTCTCCGAGAAAGATAACGGAATCCCGTTTCTTTCATCAAAATCATCAACGGCAGTAAAACGTAAGTCCGATTTCTCCGAGAAAGATAACAGAATCCCTTTCTTTCATCAATATCATCCACGGCCGTAAAATGTAAGCTCGATTTTTCCCCAACGAAAGCCAACGAAACCCCCAGCAGTTTTTCGAACTACGATTGGCTTGATTCCTCTTAAGGATACGTAGGTAGCCTATCATTAGGTCCAGCCACCCGACCAAAACGGTCACCCTCTCCTTCGGCAGCAGGCGAAGTCCACCGAAGGACCATCCATCCCGAACCATTATGGGAAAACATTTCAAATCAAGGTCCGAGGCACCTAAAAAGCCATCATCATCGAGGTTCGAGGCACCTAAAACGCCATCATCATCGAGGTCCGAGGAACCTAAAAAGCCATCATCATCAAGGTCTGAGGCACCTAAAAAGCCATCATCATCAAGGTCCGAGGCACCTAAAACACCATCATCAAGGTTCGAGGCACCTAAAATGCCATCATCAAGGTTTGAGGCACCTAAAACGCCATCATCATTAAGGTTTGAGGCACCTAAAACGCCATCATCACCAAAGGTCCGAGGCACCTAAGACGCCATCATCTTTAAGGTCTGAGGCACCTAAAGCGCCATCATTACCAGGTTGACGCCTCAAAATAGTCATTCCAGGGTCAACATCCAAAGACCCGAACTACGACTGGCTTGATTCCTCTTAAGGATACGTAGGTAGCCTATCATTAGGTTCAGCCATCAGATCGAAACAGTCATTCCTATCCCCAGCAGAGCGGATATACAACTTTAGCCATCAGACCAAAATGGTCATTTCCTATCCCCAGCAGAGTTTCTTTCAGCAACCGACTGCAGAACTCGCTCACCAGGTTGACATCCTAAAATAGTCACTCTAGGGTCGACGTCTGAAGATAGTCGAAAGACGCGAACTATGACTGGCTTGATTCCTCAAAAGGATACGTAGGTAGCCTATCGAATAGGTTCAGCCATCCGACCACTTTGGTCACCCCTTTTCCATCTTGCCAGATTTGGAGCCTTACCTTTATCGACGACCCTGCTTCCTTCGAAAGCACCGCCGCCGAGGGGCTACTGTAAGTGCTCCAATCTGAATCGTTAGGTTTTTCGTTAGTAATCTAACAAAACCTAACAATGCTAACTAAATAGGGGCATTTTGGACATTTCCTAAGCAAGGTAAAAATGCTTTAGACAAGGTAAAAGGGAAGATTCCCGCATGCAATATTCTGCTGCTGGAATTCTGAAAAGGGAGTTACTTTTGACCCCAAAGCTGCCCAAAATTAAATTTGGGAGAATATGACACGTTATCTTCCTTGTCCGCGCGGATAAAAACGCCAACTCAATTCCACCTATAAATTGAGCATTCCAGTTTCACAACAACAGAGAAAAAAAAACAGAGGACACCACTCTTTCTCTCTCTAGCCGCATCTTCCTCCTCCAACAACAACAATGGTGATTCTCACCATTGTCACTCCCTAAATCACCCCCTCACAATCACCACTCATCGGAGACTCAATCTCCCCAACCAAAACAACAACAGAAAACCCACAACAAGAAAAAACCCACAGAGAAGAAACGAATACTCCCTTTCTCTCTCAAAACGCTCCAAGCTCTCTCTCTCTAGACGCAAATGGCGTCTTCATCTCTCTCAATTCGTCGACCTCACCGATAAATTCCAGTCAAAACATCTACCACCGTCTCCCTCACCAAACCTTGAACACTGACCTTTCTCTACCTCAATCGCCCAAACGGCGGTCACCCAATTCGCCCCTCTAATTGTCTCCTCCGGCCAAGCCTACCGGAGCTCTCTCCCTCAACCTACACACCGGCGACCCAAGGCCCCCCTTTCTCTCACTCTCAGATTCTCACACGCTCACTTTGAGATTCTCTCTCTCATCCTCTCTCTCTAGACGGAATCAATGGCGACCTAGCCCCCTCTTCCTAAATTGCCTTCCTCACTCATCTCTCTCGCCGGCGACCCAAAGCCATTCATCATCTTCCTCAATCGTTCCCCAATCAAAACAACACCAATTCCTATCTCCCCCTAAATTGCCTTCTTCTCCACCGCCCTCTCTCTCTGCCTCGCCAACCCACTCCAGTCACAACCCTCGACGTCTCCACCTCCGGCCAAGCCCTAAATCCGTTTACACCATTTTCCTTGTTTCCAGAACCCAACTCCGATTAATCGCCCACCATCAATTTACCAACAATTGCCGGTCACAGCTACCAGTGCCAACCCCTGTTCAGACCGTTAAGCTACCAAGTTCGTTCCAAGCCTTGAAGCTGAGCTCGATCTCTCCCTCTATGAAGCTGATTGGAAGCTCTCTACACCAAACTGGATGTAGGGATCGTGGACACTACGAGGGTAATCTCTAATCCCTAAACTCTTCATCTCTTCTGCTTATTAATTCCATGCTATTTCCCTGTTCTTCATCTGCGATCTGTTAATCTGGGATTCGAGTTGTTCTGCCTTGATGTATACTTGAGTTAGTCCTGTTCTGATTCCGTATGTTTTACATATACAATGGTTTGATTTGGGACTTGGTTGAATATATTTTATTTTAAGTGTCTGAATGTTGTATTCATGCGTAATCCGTTAACCTGTGGGTAGATCTGCTTGGCCTTGGGATTATATTCATGTCAGTCCTGTTTTAGTTCATATGCTTTATCTATACAATGGGTTGATTTCTCAATTGTTCATGGGTATTGCCGTGTTTGGCATGGATATTCGTGCTAGAACTGGTTAAAATGGGTATTGCCATAGTCTTATGCTGTTCCCGCATTGCTTTTGATACGTATGCTTGGGTATTTGTTTGATGTTGGCATTTGTTCTTCATGCTAGAACTGATTGAAATAGGCATTGTCATAATTTCATGTTTGTTCCTAGTTCATTCTGATCTGAGTGTTTAAGCATCGGTTTGATATTGGTTTGTCTAGACACCAAATAGAGGATGAATTCTTCATATTCATTCTCTTTCATGTGTTTATCCATATGGTGATAATATTGACTCGTTGCAATAATAATGTTCAATGTGCAATCTCGTTGTAATCGGGACGTGGCCCCCCAAAATAAGTGGCTCACAAGTTGTATCCCTCGCAGTTTATCAATAAAGCATCAAAATGCATTTTATCACATTTTGTCTCACACAATCGCACACACTTATGAATAAATTGAATGTTGAACATAGAAAGACTCGTCTACGGACGAGGCGTGTTGGGTGAACGTCAAACGTTCTTCCCAACACGTAATCTGACCCCCGAACCCATTTTCTCAATATTAAAAGGTTTTCAATGTTTTCCTTTAAAACGGCGTGGCGACTCCTAATTTTTTCTAAAAAAATTTCGGCGAGCGTACAAACAGTTGGTGGTTAACATCTTAAAATATAAATAAGATGAGAGTCTTTCTCACCCACAGCTATCAAAATCCGTCCATCTTTGATCAAGAAAGATAGAGCAAATAAGTTCTCCACTGTTTGAGCAAAGGATTTTTTTGTTTAATAAGAGTTTTTCCAGTTTCACTGTCTGTATTGTATCTCAGGATCTCAAACATCACAGCCATGTTTGTGTCAGTGTCTATTTTCTCTTCACTGGTGTTATACTGTTACCTTATTTTTACTTGTGACCGTATAACACCAGTGAAGAGTAAAACATGCACTGTCACAAACATGTTTGTTATGTTTGAGATCCTTAGAGAGAAGAGGACAGTGAAACTGGAAAAAAATCTTATTAAACAGAAAATCCTTTGCTCAAACAGTCGAGAACTTGTTTGCTCTGTCTTTCTTGGTCTAAGATGAGATAGGGTTTTGATAGTTGTGGATGAGAACGACTCTCATCTTGTTTATAAATGTTAATTTAATTCATCATTGTAAAATTATATATTTTACAACAAAGAATTAATATTTAAAATTATTCACAATATTAATAATTTAAAAAATATGATAGATGTGTGTGTTAATTCATTATTGTAAAATTTTGCATTTTACGTTAATGAATCAAAATTAATGTTACGACGTGACGTTGTGACGGTTGAAACACAAAAGCTTAGAAACCCGTTTAAGAATCTTTAACTTATCATGTTGAGGTCAACATGTAGTCATCAATTCTTAAATTGTCCGTGTGGACAGTCTTGAAATGCACGATTATATGATTTTGTAAATATCATCATTGTCTATTAAAATTGCTTGAATAGTCGATAGTTGAGATATTTCGGTTGCATTCCTATTGTTCTCTGAGTGTATACTAGACATGGTTGATTACACACTGTCGATTCTAATCGATAGTGTTTGATTGACCTAGTCTACGTCGTGCACTTGGAGACCATGGGGTTATGCTACCGAAATTTCTTGATTTTCGATTATAAAGCAAGTAGACAAAGTGATATTTGCAATTCATATAATCGTGTATTTCGGGATGGGATAGAAGCCAACCCCAATTCTAAACCTAATGGACATGAATTGTCCTTTCACCATAGGGAATGATATACTTTACAATAAAGAATTAAATATTAATATTTAAAATTATTTAAAATATTAATAATTTAAAAAATGTGATAGATGTGTGTGTTAATTCATTATTGTAAAATTATGCATTTTACGATAATGAATAAAAATTAATGTTATGACGTGACGTTGTGACGGTTGAAACACAAAAGCTTAGAAACCTATTTAAGAATCTTTAACTTATCATGTTGAGGTCAACATGTAGTCATCGATTCTTAAATTGTCCGTGTGGACAGTCTTGAAATGCACGATTATATGATTTTATAAATATCATCATTGTCTATTAAAATTGCTTGAATAGTCGATAGTTGAGATATTTCGGTTGCATTCCTATTGTTCTCTGAGTGTATACTAGACATGGTTGATTACATGCTGTCGATTCTAATCGATAGTGTTTGATTGCCCTAGTCTACGTCGTGCACTTGGAGATCATGGGGTTATGCTACCGAAATTTCTTGATTTTCGATTATAAAGCAAGTAGACAAAGTGATATTTTCAATTCATATAAGTGTATTTCGGGATGGGATAGAAGGCAACCCCAATTCTAAACCTAATGGACATGAATTGTCCTTTCATCCTAGGGAACGATATACTTTACAACAAAGAATTAAATATTAATATTTAAAATTATTCAAAATATTAATAATTAAAAAAATGTGATAGATGTGTGCGATAGAAGCCAACCCCAATTCTAAACCTAAATGAAGTGTCTTGTTGCTTTTAAGTTTGTAATCCAAATTTAGGAAATTGTAATGCGTTAATTACATCTAAACTGTTAATATATTATGAAATGCAGGAGTTAATTATGTCTGGAGAAGATCATAGTTGGATGGATAATCGTAGTAATCCAGGTAGAAGGGGTGTCAGACCTCAATTCTTAGAAGGTTTAGAACATTTCGTGGAGTTTGCTAGAGCGCATCCCCAGTACAAGCGTGATGATACGATTAGGTGTCCTTGTAAAAAGTGTAAGAATAGAAAATATCTGAGTGTTGGATGGGTAAAGAAATATGTTTTAGAGGCAGGGTTTGTTGATGGTTATTGTTGGGCCCTACATTTTCAATCAACATGTTTGCAACTTACGCCTAAACAACTTGGTACTAACAACTTGGGTTGTTCTGTTTACAACTTGGTTTTTACAGGTTGGGACGCATAACGCTTTTCCTATTTTATAGGGAACGTGCCAAAGACCAGTTCAACCACGTTTCTTCAGCAAGCCAACGACTATCTCTTTCCCAACGGATGAGTGCGGATAAATCTCCAAGGATAAACCTCAATTCCGAGTTTGTAGGCCCTCATTGTTATTTAGTTTTATTCTTGAGGTATAAAAGGGGACATACACTGTAAATTCACACACGCACTACACTAGCCTAAGCTCCCTTTTCATACGCTCTTAGCATTGTAATCTCAAGAAAATTCTTAGTAAACTTTCGGTCAAGGCAGGAGCCACATCCTCCCGGGGTTTTGTGCCGGCGAACAAGTTGTTCAAGGGCTTTCCCTAGTCAACAAATGTCTTGTGTCCATTTCTATTCAACTTGATAGTCATTGTACCTAGATTCATATCACTTTAGTCACTTTTCCCATCATACAAATCTAATTGTTGAAATTTGACCAAAACAATTTGGCGCCGTCCGTGGGAAACTTTGATTATCTAAGTAGAAATGGTTAATCCATCTTCCAGCAGTCAGAGTCGGCCGCTTCCTGTTTCCAATGCCCAAGGCAACCCTCCTCCAAGTGCAGAAGCTGTCAACTTGGAGATAATGTCCAACATGGCGGACATGATGAGGAAAATAGGCGATCGGTTGGATGATCAGGAGCGTACGAATACAATGATCTTCAATGCCATTGATAGTCTGCGTAAAGGGAAGCAAGCGGAGACTCAAGTATCTGCTCCATTTTCACCTTTACTTCCTAGATCTTTGTTTGGTGCAGGTACAGGACCGAGCCATGTTGGAGATATCCCAATGTCCAACACCTTGCCAGCGGAAAGCACGATTGTGACATCCATTCCAATTGAGCAACCAAGATTCGGCCTATCAGCTAGCCAATCCGCGCTATCATCTTGCTACACTTATGCTACACCCTCAGTGGGGCAAACAGGAAGTTTCTTTAATGCTTTCGATACTTTCGCACCTCAAGTTAATAATGCTCCTCTTTTCGCAGAAAACCAACTTGTTAAGGAAATGCAAACCATTAAGGAGTTGCTCCGAAGCGTGCCTGGAGTCAACTTGCCATATCACCAAGTCTCTCCAACTTGCTACAACGAGTCTCGTTTTGTGCCAGCGATAACCAGTGTGGAGATCCCGAAGAAATTCTCAGTCCCTCATATGAAGAAGTATGATGGGAGTACCGATCCACAGAGCACGTGTTCTTTGTATCAAGAGTCAATGGATATCATAAGTATCCCTCCAATGTTTAAAGAAGCATGTTTTGCAGGGGCTTTGGCTCAACCTTGTCGGGACCGGCCTTAAAATGGCTAACGGGGCTTCCTCTAAACTCTATTTCATCTTATGCTCAACTTGTCAATATGTTCATTAATCGGTTTTCATGCAACAGGGCATTTGACAAGTTGACTAGTGATCTTTATAGAATTGTACAAATGTACCTAATGAAAGTCTCAAAGAGTATTTGCACAGGTTCAATAAGGAGGCGGTGACTATACCCAACTTGGACGTGTCCACAAAGAACGGAGGCATTTCGCATAGGCTTGAAGAAGAGCTCATTGTTTTACAACGAGTTGGTGATGACCCTGTGAAACAACTTGAAGAAATCAGAACCCGGGCCTTGCCTTACATCCGATTGGAGGAAGTTAGCTTGGCAATGGGAAATCAACTCGGGAGGACTCCTACTCCTCTATTTGAACCCTCGACGGGCGATCGGACTCCCATCACCCTAAGTCCAACAGGGCAAACCCACTGTTAAAACCGAACCTTCTAGAATTCATGTTGTAGATGATGATCGTGGAAGGTGATGATAATGATTATCCACAAATCTCTCGAATACGCTTTTACGTGGACATTGCGGGAATCTTATGCGCCATGGGAAATCTTGGAGATAAAGCGAGATGGCCCAAGAAGAATGACCGAAATAACAACTTGGAAGGACAAGTCCAAGTGGTGCGCATTTCATGAAGATTTCGAGCATACCACCGAGAAGCTGTTTCGCTTTGAGGAAGGAGATTGCTCATTTGTTGTCCAAGGGTCTTCTCAAGGATTTGTTGGGCAAGAAGAGGGTCAGAGTGAGTCCAAAGAACCCGGTTCGTAGGAGCAATCTAGGCCCGAGAAAGTTGCACCCTCCGCCACCAAGGTAGTGAATGTTATCTCAGGTGGGTCTCATATTTGCGGCACAACTTACTCTGCCGCCAAGCGTCATGCCAAGAGCTCTAAGGAAGATCAGCCAGAATTTCCTATAAGGCCCCGCGACTTCACAGATGGTCATATCATTTCTTTTGAAGATGAAGATAAAGACAACACGTTGGACCCTCATCATGATGGTCTAGTTGTTCGTGTGCGGATTGCTAATTGTGTGGTCAAGCGGATCCCGATCGATGGTGGCAGTTCGATCAACATCATCTTTACTCATGCTCTTGAAGATATGGGTATTCCTTTGTGCGAAGTTGTGAAGAACTCATCCGTACCGGTAGGGTTCGGTGGTGAGGTGAAACAGGACGATCGGTGAGATCAAGTTGCCCATCTACCTAGAAGGTATGAATTCCATGGAGAGGTTTTGTGTGATTGAATGCTCTTCTTCATACAATGTCATATTGGGAAGGCCTTGGATCCACAACATGAAGGCCGTGCCATCGACTTACCATCAATGCGTCAAGTTTCCAACACCTTGGGGTGTTGCCAAGTTGAAGGGAAACCAGCAAGTCTCTAAGGAATGTTACAAGATCAACATGAAAGCAAGCTCGACCCCTCGGCAAGCATAGCAATTAAAGAAAAAGGCCCAGGACATTCTTGAAGCGGTGGAGCACGATACAAAAAGCGTTCCTGTTGATGCATCAAAACCTGAGGCCCAAGTGCAAGTTGGGATAGACCTACCGTCCGAAATCAAAGAGGAGTTGATCGAGTTCCTGAAAAGCCAGAGATGCTGTTTCGCTTGGAAACATGAGGACATGACAGGGATAAGCAAGGATATTATTACTCATAAGTTGAACATCGATCCGACCATCCGTCCTGTCCGTCAAAAAAGAAGGAAGTTTTTCCAAGAGCGGAATCAGATCATTAAGGATGAAGTTGAAAGAGGCCTTTGAAGTCCAAGATGATCGAGAAGTTCGCATCCAAAGTGGTTGGCTAACGTTGTAGTGGTGGAGAAGAAGAATGGCAAGGCATGGCGAGTATGCGTGGACTTCACCGACTTGAACAAGGCCTGTCCAAAGGATCCATTCCCTCTCCCTCACATTGATTCTCTTGTTGATGAGACACTGGCCACGACATCTTGACGTTCATGGATGCATCTTCCGGTATCAACAAATTCAAATGGAACCTTCGGACCAAGAAGATACAAAGCATTCATGACTCCTAAGGTATATATTGTTATATTTCTATGCCGTTTGGTCTTAAAAATGCAGGGCAACCTACCAAAGGTTGGTAAACAAGATGTTCAAAGATCAACTTGGCAAGACGATGGAGGTCTACATAGACGACATGGTGGTCAAATCCAAACACATTGAGGATCATGTAGAGCACCTTGCCGAGGCATTCAACATCTTGGAAGCCTTCAACATGAAGCTCAATCCGGCGAAGTGCAACTTCGGAGTTAGAGCAGTGCAAATTCTTGGGATATATGGTAACCAAGAGGGGAATCGAAGCAAGTCCCAAACAAATCAAAGCCATTCTCAACTTGGAATCCCCTAAAAACATCAAGGACGTACAAAGGTTAACAGTAGAGTAGCCGCTTTGAATGCATTTATATCCAAATCATCTCGATAAGTGCAGTTATTCTATGAAGTCTTGAGAAAAAACAAACTCTTTCAATGGACCGACCAACATGAGGCAACTTTTCAAACAACTTAAAGAATATTTGATGACGTCACCCCTACTCGCTAAACCCGAACATGGTGAGCATCTTTATTTGTATTTAGCCGTATCTCGAAAATGCCGTTAGTGCAGATTAGTGAAGGAAATCCAAGGTGAGCAACATCCTGTTTACTATGTGAGTAAGTCTTTATTAGATGCCGAAACAAGGTACTCTCATCTTGAAAAATTAATATTAGCCTTAACTACCGCCGCTACCAAATTACGTCATTATTTTGAAACACATTCCATAACCGTTAGAACTAATTATCCTATGAGGAATGTGTTAAGGACTCCTGAGATGTCGGGCAGGTTGGCCAAGTGGTCGATCAAGTTGAGCACGTATGACATATCATACGAGCCAAGAACATGCCATCAAATCACGTGCCCTAGCCGATTTTGTAGCCGACTTCACCCAAGTTTGGTACTCGAGGTAGAACCGGAAGTGCAACAACTTGAAGGTAAAACTATTCCTAGATTTTGGACGTTATTTACGTATGGAGCCTCAAATTCCAAGGGAACTGGTTTGGGAATAGTCCTAAAATCCCCTCAAGGTGATATCATACCTCAAGCCGTATCTTGTGAATTTAATGCAACAAATAATGAAGCCGAGTATGAAGCCCTAATCATGGGTTTAACTACGCCTTTGAGTTTGAATATTACACATTTAAATGTATTTTTTGACTCTCAATTACTAGCTAACCATTTTTAATGGCGCTTATATGGCGAAGCATTCCAAGATGACCCCCGTACCTCAAACATGTTAAAGCTTTAGCTTCGAGATTTCTATCATTCTCTTTGGAACAGTCCCCGTGAGAAGAAAATACAGAGGCGTACGCCTTGGCCAACTTGGGTTCAACTTGCAAATCAATGTTGCATACTAATATCCCCATTATTTATGTTAAGTACCCGGTGATAGACCAAGTTGAAGAAACTCAAGTGGTTACTCCACCTATTGGGACACAAGATGCTAAGCCTTCTTGGACCCAACCCGTCATTGAGTTCCTTCAACTTGGAACTATTCCCCCTGATGTTAAGAATGTTAGGTCATTTAAGATTCGAACTTCAACTTTCGTTGTAATAGATAATGTGCTGTTTAAGAAGTCTTTTGCAGGGCACTACTTGAGATGTGTCGATAATGAGCAAGTTGAACTGGTACTTAAGGAAATCCATGAAGGAATATGTGGGAACCATTCTGGAGGAAAGGCACTTGCATCAAAGGCCCTCAGAACGGGATATTACTGGCCAACCATGCGTCAAGATGCCATGAACTATGTGCGTAAATGTGACGCCCGCCAAAGACATAGCAACATCTTGCATCAACCTGCCGAACCTCTACATCCTATAGTCTCATCTTGGCCTTTCATGCAGTGGGGCATGGATATTGTAGGCAAGTTGCCCAAAGCTCCAGGAGGCAAAGTATTCATGTTGGCTCTAACCAATTATTTCTCGAAATGGATCGAGGCAGAAGCTTATGTGCAAGTAAGGGATAAAGAGGTAATTTCATTTTTAAAGAAAAATATCATTAGCGTGTTTGGTGTACCATCAGTAGATTGTATGTGACAACGGGTCACAGCTCATAAGTAAAAAGACCAGGGATTTTTGTGCTCGCTGGGCATCAAGTTAATCATGTCCACACTGTCCACCCTCAAGCCAACGGCCAAGCTGAATCGAGCAACAAGTTGATCATCAACAACTTGAAGAAGCGTCTAGACCAGAAGAAGGGGAAATGGGTTGAAGAATTACCACTTGTGCTGTGGGCAGATAGAACTACTTCTAAAGGAGCCACAGGGAGGACCCCCTATTCTTTAGTATTCGGAGCTGAAGCTGTGATTCCAGTTGAAGCAACAGTCCCCACAGCAAGGTATGGCTTATTGACTCAAGATGAAAATAACCTCTTGCTAACTCAAGATTTAGATACAATTGATGAGATCAGGGATTTAGCCAAGATAAGGATGGCAGCTTATCGCCAGCCGAATTTCTAGGTCTTACAACAAGAATGTCAGAGTTAGAAGGTTCCAGGTTGGTGATTTAGTTTTGAGAAAAGTATTTCAAAATACAAGAGAATTGAATGCAGGTAAGCTGGCTCCCAAGTGGGAAGGCCCATATCTCATCGATGCTGAAGCCGGCAAAGGTGCATACTGGTTGTCAACCCCGAGTGGAGACAGAATCCCTAGAAGTTGGAACGCTATCCACTTGAAACTTTATTTCACGTAAGTCCAGTTATTTATAACTAGACTCTTCGGGTACGGTTTAAATTTATGTCAAGTTCAATTACGCATTTCAATTTTTTTCTACTCTTATTAAAACATTACTGACTTGAGCGTCGGAGGGGCGTTAGCTATGCTAACGCCCAGCCCTAACATAAATTTGTTTTGCGAGGTGCAACTTGAGCAAACGGAGTAGGCTCAACATGTTGACACGCCAAGCACGCCGATACTTGTTGAGACCTAAGCCGGAACAGACAAACATGTTGACACGCCAAGACGGCCGATACATGTTTGAGCCTCGAGGAGGACAAAGGTCAAGCATGTTGACACGCCGGACGGTTGATACATGTTTGAACCTGAAGAAGAAAATTTCAACATGTTGACACGCCAGTATGGCCGATACATGTTGGAATTCTAGCCGGAGAGGTATAGAGCTTGTTGACACGCCCGGACGGCTGATACTTGCTCTATCCCTTCAAACGATTTACCTCGATCAAAGGTACTATTGGTTAAAAGATTTACATCTTTTCTTACGAATTAAGGTTTTGACACCTTCGCCTGGGCGCACGTTTTCACACTTCATCAAGTTGTGAACTATTGGTTGTAACATTTTCATGTTACCTTCGGTTTATAACATTTACATGTTATCCAAAGAACAAACAAGCGTCCCTCAGGGACATAACTTACTTTGCTAAAAACCGTTAAATGTTTTTTCAAAAGATTTTTTCGCTTAAAGGACAAGTTGGATAAGCCAACAAGTCCCTAAAAACCTAAAAGCTTGAGTACTAGACCAACCTAGTACCCCAAATAAATTGTCTCGGCTCTTATGAGCCATTACAAACTAAAAAACATTGTTTTAAAGGGACACTCCCCCCATTTGTTGTACCAATAAAGGTACACAAATAAAGCAAAAAATTGTTTTCATCCAAAATACCCAAAAACTTTAAAATGTTTTTCAAACTTTTTGGCCTGCTGCCACCGGTGTTGCATCTTCCACTTGATCATTTGGAGTAGCCACTATGGTGCTTAAATCCTTGTTAGCATCATCAACTAGAGCCTCTAGGGCCGCGGAATTCACTTCTTCTGCATCCGCTGGCTCACCAATATGGTCCTCCAAAACTTTTCTCTCATCTTCCAAGTTCCAAGCTATGGCCTGTCCATTTTCATATTCTTCAATCATTTGAATGCGGGTCTCCAACAAAGTCTTGGTGGCATTGAATTTGAAGTTCCCCTCTCGCAACTTCAAGCTCTTTCATATGAGCCTTATTCTCAAAGCACGAATGGCTTCCACTTCTTCTCCCAAGCGTTCAAAATCCTTCCTCAAACCTTCCACCTCACCAAAGATGCTTGTTTGCCTCCCTCTTCAATTTCTCCACTTCCTTGGCACTTTTGGTAGCCTCCTTTTTTGATTCTCGCAGCCTTCGTGACCAAGCCTCGCCGCTTTGATCTTCAATGCATCAATGTAGGCCACAATCGGGGTCATGAGTTCCCGCACCAAAAAGATGTTAGTACTTTATCGAGCTCTTTGATAAAATTCAAAGATTCCTTCATCTTTACCTTCTCAACAATGTACCCTAAATTTTTCTCCTAACTTCTCCATGTCCATATCACTGTTTGTATCCGTGGCCTCAGCCTTCCACCAGCCTTTCTTTTCTTTGCATCCCCTTCTTCTTGGATGCAGCCACATGGGAGCTAGCCACAATAGACACAGAGGGTAGGGGGTTTACCATCCTTCTTTGCCAAGCTTTTTGCCTGGCCGCGGCAAGAAGGTCAGAGCTGAACAGCTTCCTTGGAGCGAGTGGTCGCAAAATAGAATGAAGAGTTAGAACAGATTAAAGGGGTTAGAACAACTTGGAGATAGGCAAAGATTTAAAGTATTTGATTAACTCGTAGACATTGGGATAGGCTCGTAAAAGGTTTCTTCAAGGTTTGCCTCTCGGGCTTCTTTGGGACCAACTTCCTTGTTAGAATCTCGCAACAAATTGAACTGGTAGTGCCTTAAACGTTCTCACTAAGGGTTCCAAGTTATAGATCTCGCTCACTCTTTCCTCTCGTGTTGTCTTTAAAGGGAAAAAGCACATCCAATTTCGCAACTAGGCCAAAGAGAAATTTGGAGAAATAGTTAGTACATTGCTGAAAATCATCATTAGAGTAAGAAAAATTGCCTACTACCTTGGGACCTCCATTTGAAGTTGGCACCCACATCCTTCACCAGGGTGCTCTTCTTTGCAAAAAAGAACTTGTTCTTCCACCCTCTATCGGCGGGATCAACATTGTCGATTAAGAAAGGCGTCCTACCAACCCTAACCCTAAAACCATATCTCCCTAAACCAAAGCTCCTAAACTCATGCGTAAAAGCAAATTCCTCTAGACCAATTGCTAACTCTGTTTCTGCATTTAGCCTTACTAGGGTTTGAAGGCTTCTCCAACCTTGAGGCATGAGTTGGGCATAGTTAAGCTTGGAAGATACAAAGAACTGGGTGATTAAAATTGGAAACGGGAATTTCAGACCAATAGTAAACGGATATTCAGGGAAACATACCCATTCGGGGGAAAAACACTCTGGAGTTAGGTCAGGGTGGGTAAAAAGTTCAGTTTCAAAAGCCATGGAGTGATTCCTCTTGATAATTTCTAAATTGGCGGCAGGAATGGTACACTTTTCTTTTTCAGGGTTCTTCAGCATGTTTTGGGTGAAAAAACCCACGGGCAAACCCTCTCCACTCTCGATTAAAGTTACCACCTTTCTCTTCCCCATTTTTCAAGCTTAAAACAAAGATTCAAAGATGGAACAGAAAAGGAAACAAGAAACTCACCGACAATTTCTACTTGATTCTCCTCTCCAAACCGTCTTCCCTGGTTCTCCTTCTTCTTCCCGTAATCTTTTTGAAAACTACGTTTTTGAAAAGGAGAGTTGGAACAGGAATCTTCTTATTTATGGAGGTTGAAGGTGGTTGAGACCTTTTAAAACAAATACACCTTTTTGCCTCGAGAAACTACCTGAAAACCGTCCCATCGCGTCTCTTTTTTAAACCGTCGTTCCTTTCTTATTTTGGCAAACCTTTTGAATTCTTTTTGTCTCTTTCTATTCTTCTTTTTTAAATTCAAAAAGTTTGGGGGCAATTGTTGGGCCCTACATTTTCAATCAACATGTTTGCAACTTACGCCTAAACAACTTGGTACTAACAACTTGGGTTGTTCTGTTTACAACTTGGTTTTTACAGGTTGGGACGCATAACGCTTTTCCTATTTTATAGGGAACGTGCCAAAGACCAGTTCAACCACGTTTCTTCAGCAAGCCAACGACTATCTCTTTCCCAACGGATGAGTGCGGATAAATCTCCAAGGATAAACCTCAATTCCGAGTTTGTAGGCCCTCATTGTTATTTAGTTTTATTCTTGAGGTATAAAAGGGGACATACACTGTAAATTCACACACGCACTACACTAGCCTAAGCTCCCTTTTCATACGCTCTTAGCATTGTAATCTCAAGAAAATTCTTAGTAAACTTTCGGTCAAGGCAGGAGCCACATCCTCCCGGGGTTTTGTGCCGGCGAACAAGTTGTTCAAGGGCTTTCCCTAGTCAACAAATGTCTTGTGTCCATTTCTATTCAACTTGATAGTCATTGTACCTAGATTCATATCACTTTAGTCACTTTTCCTATCATACAAATCTAATTGTTGAAATTTGACCAAAACAGTTATGGTTCGAAATGTGGCTGGCCCAGAGTTTGATAGGAACCCAAATCCAACAGAGGCACCAAATCCTGTTGCAAAGAAGTTTATGGATTTAGTGGACTCTGCAAATGAGAAAATGCATCCTGGTGCAAAGGCTACAGTGTTAGATCAAGTGACTGAGCTTTTAACTATCAAGGCTGATACAAATATGAGCCAGCATACTTACGATCGTATCATGTCATGGGGACAACGGATGCTACCCGAAGAAAATAATATGGTTCACAATTTTTATGAGACAAAAAAGTTGGTGGGGCAGATCGGTCTTGGGTATGTTAAAATTGATGCTTGCAAGAATCAGTGCATGCTTTTTTTTTAAGGAAAATGAGGGCCTCGATTCATGTTCAATATGTGGACTTAGTAGGTATAAGCCACCACGCTGTGGTAGTGCCAAGCACAAGAAAAACGTGTCTCGGGCGCAGTTGCGTTATATGCCGCTAATTACGCATTGAAAGAAAGCTCAGAAGCCATGCGTTGGCACAAAGAGTGTCCTCGTGAAGAGGGTGTGATGACTCATCCTTCTGACGGTGAAGCATGGAAACATTTTGATGCCACTTACCCTGATTTTGCTGCGGATCCTAGAAACATAAGGCTGGGGTTATGTACAGATGGGTTTTCTCCATTTGGACCAGGGGCAAAATCTTATTCATATTGGCCTGTTATAGTCACAGTGTATAATCTTCCCCTGTGGTTATGTATGACTGATCCTTATATGTATTTGAGTTTGTTCATTCCCGGGCCTTCGAATACAAGCAAAAACATTGATGTGTATCTTCGACCTCTGATGGATGAACTCAAACAGCTGTGGAATGATGGTTTCCAGACATGGGATGCTTTCAAGTTGCAAAATTTTAACATGAGGGCTGCAGTGATGTGGACAATTAATGACTTTCCTGCTTATGGTATGATATCAGGATGGAGCACACATGGGAGATTGGCCTGTCCGTATTGTATGGAAAATACAAATGCATTCACACTTTAGCATTACAAGAAGCAGTGTTGGTTTGATTGGCACAGACGGTTTCTTCCTAGTGACCATCCATTTCGTAAACAGAAGAATGCTTTTACCAAAAATAGAGTTGAGCGTCGGGGCCCCCCTCCTCGTCTCAGTGGCGAGGATATTTTTGAGCAGGTGTCTGAGGTGTCTGATGTCGGGTGGGGAAAGTTGTTTTCAAAGGATAGACCTGACGGATTTGGTAAAGACCATAACTGGATCAAAAAGAGTATATTTTGGGAGTTACCTTATTGGAAGACGAACTTGATAAGCCATAACCTTGATGTCATGCATATTGAAAAAAACGTGTTTGACAATATTTTCAATACAGTGATGGGTTTTAAGGCCTCAACGAAGGACACAGACAAGGGTCGGCTAGACCTTGAAGCGATTTGCAATCGTAAAGATCTCAACATTGTTAAAGTTAATGCAAAAGATTTCAAACCAGTTGCTCCCTTTGTTCTGTCAAGAGAGGATAAGCAACGTGTTCTGCAGTGGTTGAAAGATTTGAAACTTCCTGATGGGTATGCATCTAATATTGGCAACTGTGTGAATGTGGAAGAAGGGATGGTATATGGGTTGAAAAGTCATGATTGTCACGTATTATTGGATAGGTTGCTACCCATTGCATTTAGGGACATTTTCCCTAATGAAATATGGGTTTCCCTAACAAAATTGAGTGAATTCTTTAGAGCATTGACTTCCATCACTCTTCGTGTTGAGGATATGAGAAGACTCGAAGAGAGCATTGCGGTGACAATATGCAAGCTTGAAAAGATATTTCCGCCATCTTTCTTTGATTCAATGGAGCATTTACCAATTCACCTATCTTATGAAGCTAGAGTTGGAGGACATGTTCAGTACAGATGGATGTATCCATTTGAACGATTTTTGGGGAGTTTGAAAAAGAAAATGAGCAATAGAGCAAAAGTTGAGGCATTTATGTCTGAATCAGTGATTGTCGATGAAATTGTGTCGTCTGTTTCAGCATATTTTCACCCCGACATTGAGACAAGGTTCACTAAAGTGGGACACAATTATGATGGGGGAGTCACTGATCCTGATGGAAAAATTTTAGTTTTTTCTTCGCCTGGTCGATTCCTTGGCAATAGAATGTGCACGCGCATGCTAAGCAAAAAAGAATTAGAAGCGGCTAAACTATATATTCTCCTTAACTGTGCTGAGGTCGAGGACTACTTGAAGTAAGCATTCTTCATTTGTTATTAAGTAATGTTAATCCTAATAACTTTAATACGAACTAAGCAACTTTATGTTCTCCTTGAATGCAGTATGTTCGAAGAACAGGCTGGAGACATTGCGCCTGAATTGATTTCAATAAGGACAGACAAAGAATTTCCCTCCTGGTTTAATAATTATGTAAATGCCAATTCATTAATTCAATGTTTTTAATAGAATTTGAAGTATGAGTTTTTTACTATCTATGTGTTTTTATTTAGATTTTGAACAACCGTGGAGATGCAAAAGCTGCGAGATTACAAGCATTAGCACACGGTCCGTCCTTAAGAGTGAATGTATATAAGGGATATTTTGTCAATGGCTACGTATTCCACACCAAATAATATGGCCAAACGAAATCAACTTGGAATAGCGGGGTCAATATCAAAGGAAATCTCGATTATTATGGCGTATTGAAAGAAGTTATTGAATTGGAGTACTTTTTTGGAAATTCTGTAGTTCTTTTCAATTGTGAGTGGCGGGACGCTGAGCGAGGCATTGTCAAACATGATACTTTTGATCTTGTTGACTTAAAGCATTCTTCTAGGCATAATGGTGATGATGTGTTCATTCTTGCATCTCAAGAACAACAGGTATATATGACCCCCTACCCCTGTCGACGAAGAGAGTCTAGCGGATGGTGGGCCGTATGGAAAACCAAAGCAAGAAGCACTTTTGATATACCATTGCGTGCAAAAATGTCTACTTCAAATATTGATTCATCATTAAATGATTGTTATCAGGAAGAGGAAATGCCTATACCTCCGATTATTTCCTTGAATGATAATGTCGAGGATGAAGCATTAATGGCCGAAAACGCCCGTCCACTAGGGGAGGAAGTCACTTTCAACGAAATCGAGTATGACAATGTGGAGGATGAGGAAGGAGAAGGGTATATATCTGGGTCCGATGATGAAGATGGGGAAGAAGACGATGACGAGGAAACTAGTGAAGAAGAAATTGAATTTTGTAGTGATAGTGATCAAGATTGATAGTGAATGAATCATTTTAGTTTTAATTCAGATAATGTTTTGTATATAATGTTTACATTTTATATCACTTATCACTGTCTAATTTGTCTGCAATTAATAGAATCATTTTTTTCATCTCTACTATACTTTTAATTTTTACTTGATTACTCTTACATGCTATGTAATATTACATCTATCTCATGATTTGGACAATTATCCATAATTTGAGATGGGACTCTCTTTTCACAGGGGTAACAAATGAAATGATACACTTGTATATAATGGGTGCACGGCTATTGAAACAAAGACTATAAAATTGTAAGAACAAAATCAATATAACAATATCCAAACGTAAAATCAAGTCAATAAACATGATTAAATTACTCCCTCCTAAAATTCCTAAATTAATGCTTCCTACTATTTAATTTCTGTTCTACTTGATTCATTTTCTGTCTAAATATTTTATATTCTAGTTTAGATATGTCGGGTCGAGGTGGCAATCGTTCAAAGAGAGGGAAGGTTGCGAGTTTTATGCATCGTCTTGTTTCACCAAGGACGGGAGGGAGGGGCACTACTTCTGGTTCTGGACGTAGTGATGATGATGTGATCAGTCCAGGTATTGATAGCTCTAGTGTTCATGTTAGTGAACCATCCGGGCGGGTTATTTTGGACACAAATATTGATGAGGAAGAAAAAATGGAAATTTCTATCTCTCCCAGTAACCAGTAAGTATTATTTAATTGTAAATGTCATATATATAATGTTTATATTTTATTATTGTCTTTTTATTTGTATATATATTGATATATTATTTTTTTATTAATATCTTAATAGGTTTATACATGGTGGTTGTCAAGACCCTGCTCGGGTAAAATTTTGAGGAATTTTATCCCACCCCAAAATCAATATCAAAAGATGTGTACGATATCTGGTATAGCCAGTTTCGGGTAAAATTACCCAATTCTCTTTCCTTTGTAAAGTTTGTAGACTAGTCCCCTGTTCATCTTTATGTTCTAATTTACGCTTAATAATTAATTAGCAACAACTATTTTACTCCCTGTTTATTTAACTACTTTTACTATTTTTGTAGCACATATATTCATGCCCCGGATGCTCCGACGTTCAAATAGAGAAGGCTTTCAAGCAATTAGTTGCTAAGCGGTACGCTGGTAAAGTATATGACATGAAAAAAAAGTGGCTAAGGGATGATTTGCCTCTAGCTAATTTCTCGAATAGTGCATGGGAGCAGTGGGAAGCCTATTGAAATAGTGATTTTTTTTTAAAAAAAAATCAGAAATAGCAATGAATAATAGGAACTCAGAAGAGGGGCGGGGGAGTGTGCACACCGGAGGATCGATTAACTTCAGCGAGACTTGGTCCTGAATGGTAAACTTACTTAATTTATTTTCTGTTTGTAAATTAAGCAATACTCTATTTGATTCATATATTGTTATTATTTGATGAAAATTTGAAGTTTTAATTTTTTTATATGTTAAGCGAAAGAAACACGGAGATGATCAGGCTGATGCAGCTGCTGTGTTTATGGCTACACATACTGCGGAGGCTCCTGATGGCTCAAGGCTACAATGGGTTAACCCTTATTACCAGACCCTTTATGTAAGTGTTAATAGTATTTTCTATTAGTAAATTATAAATTATTTAGTTAAAGAAATATTATTTTCTACCATAGTGTATAATGCTTTTTTTTTCCAGGAAGAGTATGATAGGCGTGCTCGCGACGAGGCTATTGAAGAGGAAAGTATGGAGCCTGAGAGCATCGAGCGGCCCGCCTTTCGTGAAAAGCTTTGGGCGGCCATTGTCCTCCGAGACAAGCAACCAAAGGAAGACCGCTTGCCTGGATTCGGAGAACATGGTGCTGGGTATTTTAACATGCCATTCCGCAGCCCTACTACGCAGTACTTTTCTTCTTCTTCCTCCGGCAGTCAGCATGTGGATCAAGAGGCATTCGATGATCAGGTTCAGAGAGAGGTTCAAAGGCAAGTGGAGCAGATGCAGAGCCAGGTGCAGGACGAGGTGCAGAACCAGGTGCAAAGCATATTGGAGGAACGTCTTCGGGAAGAGCGAGAACTTCAGCAAAGCCAGTTTGAGCACCGCATGCAACAATACTTGGCCATCATGAATTTGCAACCACAGCAACCTAATAGCGGTAATGCTTCTGCCTCATCAGTCGGTCAATACCTTAGGCGAAGTGGCGGTAGCGGCAGCGGTAGCGCTCGTGGTCGTGGTCGTTAAACATTAATTTTATTTGACATGTAATCAAACAAACATATTTTGTTTCCCTTTTCCTTCCCTTTTCCCCTTTCCCCATTTCCCCTTTCCCTTTCCCGTTTCGCTTCTGGTTGTTGGATACAGTTTCCCTTTATTTGATGTTCAAGCGAAACAATTTTCCTTTCCCCTTTTCCCCTTTGCCCCTTTCCCTTTCCCTTTCCCCTTTTCCCCTTTCCCTTACCCCTTTCCTGTTTCGCTTGATTTGGATGGTTGTTTCAAGCGAAACAGGTTGTTTGTGTTTCTTTGTATGTTGGGATTTGTTTAAAACAGGTTTGACAGGTTACAACCTTTTACAGGTGGTTTACAAATAAAATAATTTTTTTTTAAATTCGGACAGTTCCGTCGGTAAATAATAATAAAAAAAAACTCATTACCGACGGAAATGTCCGTCGGTAATGGGTTTAGATTTCCGACGGACATTTCCGTCGGTAAAGTTTAAGATTTTCGACGGATATAGCCGTCGGAAATGAGTTTTTTAATTATTATTTACCGACAGACATTTCCGTCGGTAACTCTCCGACGATAGCTCCGGCAACCGGCCGGCGTACTTCATTGCCGACGGACGGTTTTCGGCGAATTTTTGGGTTTACCGACGGACAATCCGCCGGAATTACCGTCGGAATTGGACCGTCGATATTACCAACCACTTTTTACCGACGGAATCCGACGGACGAAATCCGTCGGTAATGACCATTTACCGACGGAAATGGGCAATTACCGACGGAAATTTCCGTAGGTAAAAGATCATTTTCTAGTAGTGTCTCTTGTGGGTCGATTTCTTCAATGGTTCAAGGAGGAGTGCGTGCTTGAGATTCGTACTTACCCGGTTCCCCATTTTCAGTAACCAAGGCTCAACCACCATTGCTGCTAATAACTTCATGAGTGTGAAATCAGATTGGATTTTCGAAACCCAAATCTACAGATCTGATTCAAGTACTCGCAGTCGCATTGCATTGAAAAAATAAACAACTGGGGTGAAAATAGATTTGAAAAAATGGTGGAGGAAATTGAATAGTCAAAAGGGTGAAGAGAATTGGAGGGAATTTGAGATTATTTTCTTGGACTGTATTCTGTAAGTTGAAACAACTGTAGTCGCAAGAATTTATAAGATGTTTTTGTTTTTGAATTTCATTAAGTTGGGCAGAAGGATACAAGGGTTTAAAGTCAATGGGGATGGAGGCATTGACTATTCGGGATGGATTACAATAGTGTTAATTCTCCCTCCGTTAGAAGATTTGGTTTGGGAAAATCTTTGTTCAAAATGGAAATGGAAGGAGTGGATTATTTTAAAATATTAAACTTATTATTTATTCATCAAAATTTTGACAAATAAATAATTTGATCTCACGAGTGTTGTAAAAAAAAAAATTGGGGTTGTTTTAAGGTGGTGCTGGCGGCGGCGGCGCGACATGGTGGCACTCATGGTGTACATATTTACATGGTTGGTGAGAAAAAGTATTTATAATTAATTTAAGTAATTTACTCAAAATTTACACATTCTTCCCCTTACTAAATAATTTAAGTAGTTATATTTATTAAAAGAAAAATTGCTATAATATTCTGCAATAATTGTTATAATTTTTCATGAAAAACAAATGCTAAAATATTTTTAAGTGTAATTTTTAAAATGCTTACTTTTTAGAGCTTCTTAATTAATTTATTTTAGGGTCAGCAATTTGTTATTTTAAATTTATTATTTTACCCCTTTACAATCATTAGAATAATATTTATGGTCTAAAGTTTAATATTTCACACTTTGACCCCTCAGTTTATTTATTATGCACTTTTACCCTTCAATTGTCCAAGTTAGCCATCATTCCCACAAATAATACTGCCAACTAAGCAAATGCTGTGATGCGCCGTGCCACGTCAGCAAATTTAATGGATTATTAAACGCCTGTTAACAGGAGGGACTACATCATCCTTAAAACGATAGGTCAAGGATGAAAAGGTAAAAAAAATTTGTTTATGGACGAAAAGGTAAAACTTAAAGTACTTTGGGGACGAAAATGGTACTTTTCTCGTTGGGTAACAGAGAGAAATTGAGGATAGAGAATAATAACCGAGTAATTGTAGTGAGTACCCATTTTCATTTTGGGAAAACACTTGTCGAATAAAATTTTCAAAAGTATATTTCTTAAGTCAAATTGTATAATAATAATATTATTAATAATAATAATAATAATAATAATAATAATAATAATAATAATAATAATAATAATAATAATAATAATAATAATAATAATAATATTAATAATAGTAATAATAATAATAATAATAATAATAATAATAATAATAATAATAATAATAATAATAATAATAATAATAATAATAATAATAATAATAATAATAACAACAACAATGTACAATGATAGAAAAATAAATTTTTCATTTTTTTTTTTTTTTGACATCCAAAAGTTCTAAGAATACCTTTTAGCTGTTTGTAATTATATAAGTTATTACATTTGTTTAGGAATCAACTTATACTTAAGAACAAAACAAAATAGAAATATGGTATTTTAAAGTAAGACTTATAGTAATAATGATATTTAATATTTTTGTGAACCATACACAATAGAAAATAGTCACACTTTTGATATAGTCGTTCTAATCTATATGAAAATAGCATCACACACCCAATCATCCTAATCTTTAAACAAAACATTAGCATGCCTACATATTATTTCTTGGTTTATTTCTCAATTAATCCTAAATTTCGCCTAATTTATTCAGAAAATTCCTCTAATCGGTTCATGTAGTTCTCGTGATTGCGAATCAGCAACGCTAGCTCATCCTCCAACCTTTTGGCTTCTTGATTTTCCTCATTCATACGAAACTTCAGAGCCAACTTATTTTGGAGCAAATTAGCATTATTTTCCACGAGTTGAATTAATTCTTTTTTCTCTGGTGATATATTTTCATCTTCCAGCAGTTCCTTGAGCTGTTGAACTTCACTACACAACTTGTTACAATCCTCCTCAATCTTTTTATAAGCACCCTCCAATTTGTTAATCTCAGCATCTTCATCAAACAAGGAAAGGAACAATGATTTAGTTTGAAAAAAGAATGGTTTATATATTCGTGATGCAACTGCAATCAAATAATAACTGTAAATGTCAATTTTTAATTAAAAAATGCTAAATATTATTGTTTTTCACTTTCAAATTTTTTGTTTTGTTAATATATAATAAACTATGAAAAAATAATTGGTAAAAAAATCATTTATAGACATCTTTTTATGAAAAAGTTTCAAAAAGATCATTCATACGGGACAGAAAAGATCATTCAACATCGAAATGTAAACAACAAATAAAAAATCAACCGCAAAAAATTGTACAAAATAAATATAACTAACCATAGAATGCATCTAAGTCATCAGAGTCCGTCATTTGAAAATGTCCGTTCTTCGAAAATCCAATATTTTAAGATGAGTGAGAAATGAGTGTTTAGGGTTTATTTTTAATGTCCCAACTCACACCAATGGACGCGGTAAATAAAACAAATATTGTGTGATTCCTAGAATGCTTGGGATATGAATTTAGAAACTAAAGAAAGAGTTAGAATGTTATGACCGGAAAAAATGTTCTAGAAAGTGATCTATGCATTTGAGATTTTTTTATATAGTTATGGATGTTAATTTTCTATTTTTTAATTAAAATGTATTCTTTTGTTTAAGTAATTAATTAGTACAGTTTAATCATAGTACAACAACATACAAAATAGAAAAGTATACTCCCTCCGTCCCACCTCACTTAAGAAAACTTTTCATTTTGGGCGTCCCACTTCACTTAAGAATTCCCAAAATGGAAACCTTAAATCACTATTCTCTCCACTCATTCTCTCTCCTACATTATTTTAATACTCACAACACCATTATAATTACTATTCCCTCCACTCATTCTCTCTCTTATTTAATTTTTCACACTCACAACACTTTTTCCACTCATTCTCTCTCCTAATACTATAATAATATTCCTTAATTCCCGTGTCATTTCAAAATTTCCTAAATGGGCTGGGACGGAGGGAGTATTGTTTAAAATGTTGACAATGCAAATGTGATTTATTTTGGGATTAAATATAAGGTAAAAACTCATAGAGTATATATCAAAAATGGAAAGAACATATTTTATTTGATGTTAGGGTTGTAGCCAAACCGTTGTATATGACTCGGTTATGGGTAAGGAATCAGTAGGTCAGGCATACCAAAAGATGTTATTTTTAAGGTATTTAATTCGTCCCACTATGGTGTAATGGTCTCAACGAATTTCACCTCCAGGATACAAAACCTACGCACTCTTATTCAAAGTTACACTCCTTTGAATAACTATGGAACAATAATCAAAGCTTTTAATTGTTTGACTCGAAGGTAGAATTGATAAGAAGAAAGACTCCAAAGTGATTATTTTCAGTATGTTTTTCGGGAGAGGCCAACCCTATTTTTAGAGTTTGTGTTGTGGTCTTGAACAGACACAACTTAGCGAAACTGGTGCCTCCGCAGTGCACGGCCGGGTCAACAAAATTGCACAGCCGCTCCATACTTGCACAGTCGTGCTCTTTGTTTTGCACGGCCGTGTAACTCTTCTTCAGTAGTAGATGCCTATTCGAAGAGTCACATCCCGTCCCAGAAATGTTTTAAACTGATTCACTCCCTTTCTCCTAATCCAGTCACACTGAATTAAGACTAATTAATATTATAATTAATTTATTTATTTCTTTCTTATATATTATATATATATATATATATATATATATATATATATATATATATATATATATATATATTTATAATTAATTTATTTATTTCTTTCTTATATTATATATATATATATATATATATATATTTATAATTAATTAATTTATTTATTTCTTTCTTATATTATATATATATATATATATATATATATATATATATATATATATATATATATATATATATATATATATATATATATATATATACTCCCTCCGTCCCATTCGAAGTGTCTCAAAATGAGATCGGCGCGGGAATTAAGGAAAGTGAGATAAGAAAGAGAAAAAGGTTAAATGTTGTGAGTATGAAAAATTAAATAGGAGAGAGAATGAGTGGGAGGAATAGTTAGGAGAGAGAATGTTGTGAGTGTAAAAGTAAAGTAGGAGAGTGAATGAGTGGGATAGGAAGATTATAAAAATAATAAAAAGTTTCCATTTTGGGATTGAGACACTTTCAATGGGACGCCCAAAAAGGAAAGTTGAGACACTTCGAGCGGGACGGAGGGAGTATATAATACTCAAAACTTTAAGTCATACTTGACATTTTCCCATAATAAAGGGAAGCTCAAGCAAGCTCATGAGAACTCTTCAAACTTAGCTATTATATAACAAGTTTAGCTCCACAAGTTTTATTAGTAATCCCATGTAGGATAAAGAAGACAAGAAATGAAAACAAGACTTTTATACCATGAATGAAAGGTAGCTATACAAACTCAATATGGGAGAAGACCAAGTATTATATGTGAATACTACTACATATAACAATATCACACTTATTTACATATATTAACACAAAACAATTACAACTTCTTTACATAACGAATACCCATTAAGTGGACGAGCCTTAAATTTTATGGTTGAATGTGAAACCTTTAGGGAGACATATCATCGTCATGTATGATTTCATGTTCCTTTTGATCTTGGCAGCACCTTATAGTTGGGCCTTGTGCTTAATCCTGATTTTCACAATTATTCTAGGAATTTTACTGGAGTAATCCATAAGAAGCGGCTTCTCACTTCTTTACTTGTATAGGTAGACTTATCGAGAATGTCCACAACGCATTCTACGAAAGCTATAAATCTATTGAGAATTTTGAATCCATCCTAATCTTGTTGTGGTAATGAAAGTGCATAGGTTAGATATGAAACTTTCAAATAGTGACACCCCCACTATTTTTAAGTTATGCACTCGAAATGTATCCAAGTTTCCATTTCACTAATGTCTAATATTGAATTTCCTTTTAACTTTAAACATAATATGACAAATCTTATGACTTGTACCTTAAGATAAAGTTGGTTTCAATTAAGACATTGTTTCGACCGGTAACAGTCCCATATCTCTCACGACCTTTGTAATTTTATCCCCTGATAAAGATTTTGTTAGTGGATCAGCTAACATCTGATTTGTAGGAAGATACTCAAGTGCTATCTTTCCATTTTTAACCATAACTCTAATATAATTATATCTCATAGTAATGTGTTTGCTATGATTTGATATTCTCTCATTCTTTGTATTGAATATGACAGCTTGATTATCACAATTCAAAATTGTGGCTCCTTTCTTAGAATCAATAAATGATATGGTTCTTAGAAATCTTCTAAACCATATTATATCTTTACTATCCATTGACATGGATATGTACTCAGATTCCATAGAAGACAAAGCAACGCATGTTTGTCTTTTTGAAGACCAAGCAACTATAGCTCCTCCAATGGTAAATAACCAACCACTCGTTGATTTGGAGTTGGTTGCATCTGATGCCCAATTTGCATCACTATAACATTCAAGTATAGGTGAATTACACTTGTAATGTAAGCCATAGTTTATTGTGAATTTTAAGTACCTTAGTACTCTTTTTAGTTCCGTCCAATGTTTTTCACTTGGATTACTTGTAAATCTACTAAGTATGCCAATTGCACATACAAGATCAGGTCTTGTATGATTAACCACATACATTATGCTACCAATTATTTTTGACATATTCTCCTTGATTTACGGCCTCACCTTTATTTGGAACTAACTTCATATGAGGGTCAATAGGACTTTTACTTATTTTGCAATCAAAATAATTAAACTTTTTTAATATTTCCTCAATGTAATGAGATTGAGTTAATATGTAAGTTTTGTCCTTTTTGATTACTTTAACCCCTAAAATGACATCTACTGGACCTAAGTCCTTTATGTCAAACACTTGCTTTAAATAGTTCTTTGTTTCATTTATACAATTAATATCAGAACCATATATTAGCAAGTCATCAACATATAAAGTTATAACAACTTTATAGTTAAGAGTAACCTTAGTAAAAACACAACTTTCTACTTTACTACTCTTAAAACCAAACTTTCGAATTTCTTGCTTAAACTTTTTGTACCATTGAATTGGGTCTTGTTTAAGTCCATATAGAGATTTCTTTAATTTACATACTTTATGTTCTTCTCCTTTAGAGATATAACCCTCGGGTTGTTGTATGCAAATCTCTTCATCTAAATCTCCATTTAAGAATGTTGTTTTAACATCCATTTGATGAACCTCTAGTCCATAGACGGATGCTATAACAAACATAGTTCTAATTGATGTAAATTTAGTGACCGGTAAAAATGTTTCGAAATAGTCAATTTCTTCTTTTTGACTATAACCTTTGGCTACTAATCTTGCTTTCTACTTATCAATAGTACCATCAATTTTTAGTTTCTTTTTCAAAACCCACTTGCAACCAATAGGTTTAGTATTAGGAGGAGGATTGACTAGAGTCCATGTTTCATTATCAAGTATAGATTTGATTTCATCATCAATGGCTCTTTTCCACAAGTCTGAATCAGACATAGACATAGCTTCTTGAAAAGTTTTAGGATCCTCTTCCAACATATATGTAAACATGCCAGGATCAAGGTTCTTTTCAATTCTTTGTCTTTTGCTTCTCCTTAACTAAAATATTTCATCATTTTCATTGTGGTCTAAATTTTCATCATTTGTGATGGCATCACCATTATCATGTGAACTTGATGCATTTTCTACTTCAAGTTCTTTTGACAATTCATAGTTTATATCTACCTTGTCTACACTTTTTATGTTTAAATGTTCATAAAAAATAGCATGCGTAGCTTCAAACACACGATTGTCATTAATTCTCATAAATCTATATGCTTTGCTTATTGAAGAATAACCAATAAATATAGATTTCACAGCTTTGCTCCCAAATTTATTTATTTTCAAAGTTGCATCTAAAACATATGCAATACAACCCCATACCTTTAAATGTGAAATATTAGGCTTACGCCCAATAAATAATTCGTATGGAGTTTTCATATGTTTATTCACAATTCTATTACAAATGTAAACATAACTTAATAGTGCATCTCCCCAATAACTCATTGGTAATTTTGAATGTATAATCATGGCACTAACCATCTCCATTAAGGATCGATTTTTTCTCTCGGCTACTCCATTTTGTGGTAGAGTATTAGGTGCTGAAGATTTCCTAACAATTCCATTTTGTTGATAAAATGAAATCATCTCGTTTGGGAAATATTCACTACCTCTATCCGATCTTAATCGTTTTATCCTAAGATTGGTTTTATTTTCAACTTCGGCTTTGAAAATTTTAAACTTGTCAAAAGCTTCATCTTTTGTTCTAAGTAAATACACATATGCAAACTTAGAAAAGTCATCAATGAACGTAATAAAATAACGTTTTCCACCTCTAGTCAAATGCTCTTTGTTGTCACAAATACCGGTATGAATTAACTCAAGTAACCTAGTTGATCTTACTACACTTTTAAAAGATGTTTTAGTCAACTTAGATTGAGCGCAACATTCACAATTATTCATAGAATAAATAGTCGAAGATTTTGGAATATATTCATATTTAATCATACGACTCATTGCATTCATACCAATATGTCCTAATCTAGAATGCCAAAAATCATGCTTTTCAACATTAAAATTAGAATCAACAAAGTAAGCAGAACTGGTAATTTTATTATCAATGCTCAGTAAATACATTTTGTCTTTAATGTAGCCATTTCCAACAAACGTCCCATTTTTAGTGATATTCACTTGTTGGGCGCGGAAGGTTACCTTAAAGCCATTTTCGTCCATTTTAGGACGGATACAAGATTCTTCCTCATAGAGGGAATATGATACACATTTTTCAAAGTAAGAGTCTTTCCCGAAGTGAGGGGGAGAATAATGGTCCCTATGCCCAAGACCTCGCTTATAGAAGCATTTCCCATATAAACAGCTTTCGGCTCTTTTACTTCTTCATATGTTTTGAACAAGCTTCGATTTAGAGTTGCATGACATGTAGCCCCTGAATCAATCCACCAATTTGAATCGACATTCTTGACTAGACAGATTTCGGAAAGCATGCTAATGAAGTTGCTCTCAACTACATTTGCTTGTTCATTTTTCTGTTGCCCTTTGCGGTAATAGCAGTCCTTAGCCAAATGCTTTATTTTTCACAAACATAACAAGGACTCTTCTGCTTTTTCTTAGCTTTACCCTTTACCTCATTTTTAAAGTTGTTTTTCCGTTTGAATTTTCCTTAGTTTCCCTTGGAGGTTTCGACAATATTTTTATTTTCCACATAGTTTACACCATCAAATATCTCAGAAATTGAGTCATCACGTTTGAGACTTTCAGTCTCAATTCGGATGCCTTGAAGATGTTCATCTAAAGAGATGGCCTTTTTCTTATGCTTCAATTTCTTTTGGTAATCTTTTCAAGAAGGTGGAAGTTTACCAATAATGGTTGAAACTTGTAATGTCTCAGAAATGGGTTCACCCACATCGGCACATTCGATGGCTATGTCATTGAGTTCGTTAACTTGATCAATGACATGCCTCGAATCTACCATCTTGTATTCAACAAATTTATTGACCTAAAAAGATTTATTACCAGCATCTTCATTGACGTACCTTCGTTTGATTGCAAACCAAACTTCATCGGCGGTCTTGTGTATTTGGAACACGTTGAACAACGTGTTGTTTAATGCTTCCAGAATGGTGAATCGGCAAATGAAGTCATCCGCCTTACATTTCTTCACTTTTTCAGCTTCCTCGGTTTTCTGTGCCTGAGTTGCTTTATCATTTTCATTTTCCTTTGGACAAGGATCACATAGCACATAGAATACCTTTGCAATGGTGAGAAGGTATTCCATCTTCAAGCTCCAGCGCTTGTAATTCAGCCCATTTAGCCTCTCTAACTTATCTGCTTCGGGAAGTTGTCCCTTTATCAAAACTGACTCCATCTATACGAAATTTAAATACCTTAAAATTGTTGTATATGGCTCGGTTGTGGGTAAGGAATCAGTAGGTTAGGCACACCAAAAGATGTTATTTTTAAGGTATTTTTAATTTGTCCCACTATGGTGTAATGGTCTTAACGAATTTCACCTCTAGGATACAAAACCTACGCACTCTTATTCAAAGTTACACTCCTTTGAATAACTATGGAACAATAATCGAAGCTTTTAATTGTTTGACTCGAAGGATAGGATTGATAAGAAGAAAGACTCAGGAAGTAATTATTTTCAGTATATTTTTAGTATGTTTTTCGGAAGAGGCCAACCCTATTTATAGAGTTTGTGTTGTGGTCTTGAACAGACACAACTTAGCCGAACTGGTGCCTCCGCAGTGCACGGTCGGGTCAACAAAATTGCACGGCCGCTCCATACTTGCACGGGCGTGCTCTTTGTTTTGCACGGCCGTTTAACTCTTCTTCAGCAGATGCCTATTCGAAGAGTCACACCCCGTCCCCGAAATATTTTAAACTGATTCACTCCCTTTCTCATAATCTAGTCACACTAAATTAAGACTAATTAATATTTTAATTAATTAATTAATTTATTTATTTATTTTATATATATATATATATATATATATATATATATATATATATATATATATATATATATATATATATATATATATATATATATATATATATATATAATACTCAAAACTTTAAGCCATACTTGATATTTTCCCATAATAAAGGGAAGCTCAAGCAAGCTCATGAGAACTTTTCAAACTTAGCTATTATATAACAAGTTTACCTCCACAAGTTTTATTAGTAATCCCATGTGGGATTAAGAAGACACAAGAAGACAAGAAATGAAAACAAGACTTTTATACCATGAATGAAAGGTTGCTATTGTAAGTACCCTAATCTGGATCGCTCCCCATTCGACACATGGGACACACCGTGGCTCACACAAACGTGATCCCGAACACCCACGACCTTCAAAAACCACCAACCAAACCAAGGTGGGACCTTTCTGGGATAAAATAATCCAAAAGGACGTTTTGGGAATTTCAAAAAATATTGGGCCTGCATAATGGTCCGCGCGGACCATTTTGCACCCATACATCATAATTACGAAATTCCCTTAAAGTCCATAATATTCCCTTAAATCCAGAAAAACCAAAATATTGGTTTTGCAGAATGGTACGCGCGGACCATTTTGCATTTTTTTCACCCCTATAAATAGAGGGCTCCCCCTCTCGAAATTATTACTCCTCCTTTCTCTCCTCTTTCCCCCCAGTCTTCAGCTCCCCTCTAAGTCCACTCGAGGCACTCCCGGTCCCTTTCGGTTCCCTCCGAGGCCTTTCGAGCCCTTTTGAGGCGCTCCGAAGCCCTACCGAGCGCTCCCAAGACGCTCCCGAGCTGCCCCGAGGCACTCCCGAGGCATACCAAAGCCTTGCCGGTCCATCTCGAGGCATTCCAGACCATCCCGAGGCATCCCGGTCCATCCCGAAGTCCTGCCGGACAATCCCGGTCCATCCCGAAGCAAGTCGGAACTCTGCCGGACAATCCCGAGGCATCCCGAGGCACGCCGAACCTCAGCTCGAGTACAACCAACACTCCTGAGGCACGCCGAACCTCTACCCGAGTACAACTAACACTCCCGAGGCACGCCAAACCTCTGCCCGAGTACAACCGACACTCCCCAGGCACGCCGAACCTCTGCCTGAGTACAACCGACACTCCCGTGACACGCCGAACCTCTGCTCGAGTACACACCCGACACTACCGAGGCACGCCGAAGCTCTGTTCGCAGACACCGGTACATCCCCGAAGCAATCCCGGTCTGTCCCGGAGCACTATTCACACTAAAACACTATTTCCAAGCGGAAGACAGACACGAACCAACATTGGTAAGGCTTCCTTCCCAAACTATTTCAATTCATTTCAATACATAGCATACAATGTAGACATCATACACACACCTTTTAAATAAAGAGGGGTATTGAAAGACTTGTGAATACGAGGCGACACAGGTGAGCTCTGCTATTCTCTTCCCGAGGTGTAACCTGACCTCCGAACTCAAAATCTCATCGCACAACAACAATTTTTAAACAAGTCTTTATTAAATGTTTTGGGCTAAATCAAAACGGCGTGGTGACTCCTCCAATAAACACAGCGACACCTCCCGACTCGAAATGCACAGCGAGATGACGGGGCCCGCGCAGCCGGATCTGGGTAATTTCAGCTATACAAACTAAATATGGGAGAAGACCAAGTATTATATGTGAATACTACTACATATAATACAAACTAGAGGGGAGGGTCAAGGTTGCACGTAAAAAAGGAAAAACAGAAAAAGAACTTTGCACGGCCGTGCGCCTTGATGGGCACGGTCGTGCAAATTAGGATTTTGAAGAATAGAATTTTGCGGACATTAGCTACTGAAAGTGTAGCACTGACATGCTACAGTTGTGTGTCGTGCAACAACTTGGACTGGCCGAAAATTCTGTCTTGATTTGTTTCCTTTTTTGACATGAACTTTTTTTGGTAACACGATTCTTTTGTTGGGGAAGAAGTAGATATTTATTGGAGAGAAATTACATCTTTATAGGGTTTAGATTGTATTATATAAAATCCAAGTGATAACCTAAATTATTGTGTGTTTGTAATTGTCTTGGGATAGAATCTGTGAGATCAATAAAGAGTCTAGGGGAGGGCGGGCGGCCTTTGGGGTGCCCTTAGGGGCATTTCTAGTATGATCGAAAATTAAAGCATGTATAGTAGTGATTGTGTGAGTGTGTGGCACATAAGAGAGTATTCGTCGATGAAGCCCCGGGCTTAGTTTATTGTTTGTTCATTTGTTTCAGGCTTATTCAAGGCATATCCAGGTATCTGATCAGTTGATTGTAGCTAAATTGACCCGAATACAATTTTGGCTCGATCAATATGATTGTTGTATGTATGTCAATTATTTTCATCGGTTACTGGTATGGGACAATGACTGTTCTAATATACCACAATTCCATAACATTTTAAGCAAGATTTGGCATGCTCAAATTAGCGCATGAGTTGAAGAGTTAGAAATCAAGAGTGGAAAAGGGTATAATTTTTCTCTACTCATTCCCATGCCGTCAATGGCTATGTATACAACCTATAGATCTTGATAAGATCTTGATATAAAACAATCTCTACAATTACGCTATCAATCTCTACAATCTCGCCAATTACTTGATATACACTATCAATACCTACTATTACGCTAACTAATTGATATACATCAATAAGGACAAGATATGTATAAAGTGACCGAGGTATACGTGAGATCATGCAGAGCTCTAGCTCCCTAGCGCCCCAAGCGCCCGTGCACCCTTCTTGGTTTGTTCTTGCACCCTCCTTGGTTAGTTCTGGCGCCACCAGCACTCTCTCCAGAGCCCCCATCTCCTGAGATCTCTTCCTAGCGCCCTTCATTGGTTCACAGCTCTTCCTGGCACCTACTCCCACCATGGTTCATTTCTGGTGCATGCTCCCTCCATGGTTCTTGCGCCATACCACAGTACTAGCGCCCCTAGTGTGCCACTCTTCTAGGGCATGCCTCCAGCGTTCCTCCAACACCCCCTCAAGTTGGAGCGTGAAGGTCACAAATGCCCAACTTGCCAAATAAGATAGTGAATTGTCGAGTCCCAAGCGCTTTCGTAAGTACGTATGCTAACTAAGCAGAAGTGTGAACATATTTCTTAGAGATAATGTCGGACTGAATGGCGTCACGAACAAGGTGACAATCAACCTCGATATGTTTAGTTTGCTCGTGAAAAACAGGATTCTGTGCGATGTGAATTGCTGATTTACTATCACACAAGAGAGTCATAGGAGTTGAGATATTGATCCCAAAGGATAATAATAGACCATGTATCCAAGTAAGTTCACACGTTGCGCTTGCGATAGTGCGATACTCAGCTTCGGTCGAAGAGCGAGCAACAGTGGTTTGCTTCTTAGTCTTCCATGACACAGGAGAACCACCGAAGAACACACAGTACGCCGTCAAGGAGCGATGAGTAATGGGGCAGCTGGCCCAATCAGAGTCACAATAGGCATATGGTCGAAGATCCGAGTCGGTGCGCAATAGAATCCCCTGGCCAGGATGTCCCTTAAGATAGTGAACCACTCGTAAAACCGCATGCCAATGAACAAGATTGGGTGTTTTCATAAACTGTGCAAGAATATGAACGCAGTAAAAGAGCTCTGGTCTTGTGATAGTGAGATATATTAAGAGTCCAAAAAGATGCCGATGGCATTCGGGGTCAGACAAGAGATCGTCATCTGTTAAGGCTAACTGATGATTCTGCTCGATATGAGTATTCGTCGGACGTGTACCAAGAATACTAGTTTCAGAGAGAATATCAAGAGCGTATTTCCTCTGAGACAAGAAGATCCCATCCGAGTGGCGTGCAACCTCTATACCCAATAAATACTTCAAGCGCCCAAGATCTTTCATTTTGAAACAACGACATAAATAATCTTTAAAGTCAGTAATAGCAGCCAAATCATTACCTCCAATGACCAAATCGTCAACGTAAACCAAGATATATATGTCAATGCCGCCCTTCTGGTAAGAAAAGAGCAAATAGTCCGAGTACGATTGAACAAAACTATACTTTTTCAATGCAGCAAATAGCTTTGCAAACCAGCAATGAGGCGCCTGACGAAGCCCATACAAGGACTTTCTAAGCTTACATACTTTGCCAAACATATGGGGTTTATACCCCAAGGGAAGCTTTATATATACCTCCTTACTCATATCTCCATGTAAGAAAGCGTTGTGAACATCCATTTGATTAAGTTCCGACCACTGATCGAGGCAATAGCCGGGAACACTTGTACTATAACCATTTTGATCGTTGGAGCAAAGGTTTCTGTGTAGTATATGCCTTCCACTTGACAGTTACCCAGAATTACCAGTCGCGCCTTGTACC
Organism: Adenophora triphylla var. japonica; assembly: GCA_022495995.1. Taxonomy (NCBI): domain Eukaryota; kingdom Viridiplantae; phylum Streptophyta; class Magnoliopsida; order Asterales; family Campanulaceae; genus Adenophora; species Adenophora triphylla. The sequence continues at coordinate 140,150 of JAFEMH010001722.1, read as the reverse complement.
GTTCCACCATTCCATCTCCCTTGTATTTGATTTTGTACACCCATTTTTTCCCAATAACCTTTTTACCAATATGAGCATCCACTAGATCCCAGGTCCCACTCTGATCTAGAGCATCAAGCTCATTGTTTATGGCTGCCCTCCACTCCTCCGACCTTACAACCTCTACAAAGTTTCTAGGCTCAACACATGTATCAATTGCGGCAAAAAAACAATGATGTGCAGAAGTGAATTTAGTGCAATTGACAAAATGTGATAAAGGATATCGAGTACTTGAATACTTATATGGGGAGAGTGAACTGGACGAGGGGCTAGCTCGTATAGTGTGTTTTTGAGATGTGCTTAAATCATACTCAGTGCTTATGTAGCGTGAAGAGGGAACTTTTGCCCGTTTACCTCTGCCCAAATTATCAGATGCTTCCTCCATGGTGGGTACAGGCGATTCACTTGGAACAAACTCAGTATTAGGGGCCTCAGTGGGAGCTACAGACGCCTCATCATGCTCAAGGGGCGCTCCATTATGCTCTAGGGGCGCTCCATCAGTGTTTTCATCAATCAATAGGGGCTTCAACGAGATTTTCAACTTATGCGCCCCGCTCAAAAGCGTCAGTACCCCCAATAACCGTTTCATCATGATTATAAAAATGGAATCAGGACCAATAACCTCTTCATTTATACTATTACTTTGACCAATGAAGGGGAATTTGGATTTTACAAAAATAACTTCACGGGAGACAAGTGTTTTGTTTTCCTCAAATTCATACAATAACCATCCTTTCTTGCCAAAAGGGTAACCCAAGAAAACACACTTTCGATTTCGACTAGAAAATTTATCATTATCACGACGTGAATAATGGGCATAACAAAGAGAACCAAAAACATTAATGTGTTTATAGGTCGGTGCTATGCCAAAAATGATTTCATATGGAGTTTTCCCATGCAACAATTTTGAACGGGTGCGATTAATCAAATATCCGGCCGTCAAAACACAATCACCCCAAACTCTAATAAGCAATTCAGCTTGAAACCATAAGGCCCGTGCAACGTTCAAAATGTGACGGTGCTTTCTTTCTACTATCCCATTTTGTTGTGAAGTGCGAATACACGTGGTGTGAAACACAATTCCATTTTCAGCAAAGTATTTTTCAAGACACGTGAATTTTTTCCCATTATCACTTCGCACCAATTTGACACGTTTATTAAACTGGCGCTCAACCATGGCAAGATAGTTTTTCTAAGTGTGAGGCGCATCACTTTTTGAGTTTATCAAATATACCCAAACAGCGCGAGAGCTCATCCACAATAGTTAAAAAATAAGTTGCTTCACATAAAGCAGGTGCTCGATAATCACCCCAAAAATCAACATAAATTCAATCAAAAATTCCTTCAAAATTACTCTCAATAGGCAAAAACTTATCTCTAGTTTGTTTGGATTTGCAACAAATTTCACAAACATCTTTATTAGCATTATTCCGACTAACAAAAGGAAGTAAACTAACTACTTTACTTGATGGATGTCCCAACCGCTGATGCCATAACTCATGCTTTGCAAATTTCTTAGCGCTGCAGACTCGTGATTCGGTAGACTTCCTCAAGTAGTATAGCCCCTCGCTTTGTTCACCCGCACCAATCAACGTCTTCGAGGTTCGGTCCTGTATTACACAAAGTTTGTCAGAAAATTGCACAAAATTATTTGAGTCACAAAGCAACTGAGAGACAAACAGCATATTGCAATTGAATGATGGAGCAAATAACACATTTTGTAGAAAAAGTTTAGGCCCAATTTTAACATTGCCTTATTTTATGGCAACAATGTGCTTCCCATTAGGCAGTCCTACTCGACTGAATTCAATGATGCGAACATTGCCAAGCAACGCAAGGTTTCCTATTATATGTCGATTAGCCCCGCTTTCCACTAGCCAAGACTCATCATTCATCTTACCATTCATGCGCTCATTACTTTTGACGTTGGTTTGCATCATGGCTTTGAAGTTGTTCCCTTGTTCACATGTGAGTCCAAAGAGAAAACTGTGCTCTGCATCTGTCATCTCTGTGCCATCATCATCATTCACTTGTACAGTGTTGGCTCAAGCGCTGAAAGACTCGTGCCCTCTCGCTCCTCCAGCGGTTGTCGTGACATCTGCCCTTTCTTTCCCTTTCCATTTCATGAGTATTACTCGTCCCACCAATCCGAATAACCCACAATCTTGAAACAAGAATCGGCTTCGTGTCCCTTTTTCTTTCAATGTCCACAAGTTACATTCCCCATATCTTTGCGCTCCCACCTGGATTTCGGACCCCGGTGTTGGTGCACACCACAAAACTCATATATTCTGAGTACTCCTCTCTCGCGATCCCCTTGACACGCTCCTCTCTCACAACCATTAAATATACTTTATTTACGTTGGGAAGAGGCTATGAGTTCAGAATATTTGATTTTACGTTCTCGAGCATAGGTGTCTCGAGCCCCATAACAAACTGATGCACTCGATCCTCCTTCCTTCGCTGGGTGAGCCTCAAGTTGATCTCACATCTGCATCCGGTGCAAGAACACGCCGAAACCTTATCGTAGTCATTTAATTCATCCTACAACTTCTTAATTCGACCATAGTAAGCAGCCACGCTCTCGTTCTTCTGTTGCTTACAATTCGCTAGGTCACACTTGATCTGTTGTACCCTTGGCCTATTGCCAACCGAGAACCTTTGCTCCAAATCGTTCCACAAAATCATTGCCTCGTCCACGTAAGTCACCGTGGATCGAAGATTCGGTTCAATGGTGTTGAAGATATATGACACCACCATCGAGTTCACCGTCTACCAAAGCTCTAGGTCGTCTCCCTTTCTCGGACGAACAATCGTTCCATCAATGAACTTGGTTTTCATCTTGGCTCTCAATGAACCCTCGAAAACACGAGCCCATTCTTCATAGTTTTCTCCATTCAATTGGACATGAGTGAGAATCTCTCCGGGATTGTCACTCAATGAAAGGAAGTAGGGGGTTCTTTTCTCACTACTCTCGGCAAACATTTGCGTTGAGTTGTATTTGGGTTTAAGGTTCCAAGATCACCGTTTTGATTCGAAGATAGAAATCAAGAGTGGGAGAGGGTTGAACTTTTCTCTGCTCATTCCCATGCCGTCAGTGGCTTTATATACAACCTATAGATCTTGATAAGATCTTGATAAGATCTTGATAAGATCTTGATACAAAACAATCCCTACAATCACGCTATCAATCCCTACAATCTCGCCAACTACTTGATATACACTATAAATACCTACAAGTACGCTAACTACTTGATATACATCAATAAGGACAAGATATGTACAAAGTGACCGAGGTATACGTGAGATCATGCAGAGCTTTAGCTCCCTAGCGCCCCCAATGCCCAAGCGACCGTGTGCCCTTCTTGGTTTATTCTGTCACCCTCCTTGGTTACTTCTGGTGCTACTAACACTCTCTCCAGCGTCCCCATCTCTTGAGCTCTCTTCCTGGCGCCCTTCATTTGTTCAAAGCTCTTCCTAGCGCCTGCTCCCTCTATTGTTCATTTCTGGCGCCTGCTCCCTCCATGGTTCTGGCGCCCCACCACAGTCCTAGCGCCCCTAGGGCGCGTGAAATTACCCGGATTCGCGCGAGCGAAGCGGTTGTCTTTCGCGGAGGGTTGTGTCTGAGACCTCGCTTCATGGGAAGGATTTATGAGGAGTCGCCACGCAGTTTTTGTATTTTGAGCCCAAAACTTTGAGAAATGGCTTTGAAAAGGGTGTCGTTTTTATTGGTAGCAAAAACTTAGGAAAAGGCTTTTGAAAAGGGGATCATTTTTATTGGTAGCAAAAACGAGTAAAAAGCTTTTGAAAAGGGGATCATTTTTATTGGTAGCAAAAACGAGTAAAAAGCTTTGAGTACCAGAGATTGTTAGGTTCGGAGGTCACGTTACGTTTTGGGAAGAGTATTACGAGATCACCCAAAACGCCTCGCATGACGAGTCTTTCTACCTTTCTCGAAAACGTGCGTGTGTGTGTGTGATTTTGAAAAGGGTGCTTGAAGGACAAGCTTAATCTTGGTTTGAATGTCAAACGTTGATTAGGTGACTTTTGAAAAGGCGAGCGTTTGCGTGGCAAACGTCGGTTTTGAGATGGAAATGAGCGTTTGCGTGGCAAACGTCGATTTTGAACAGAGAGTCATTGTTAACGATTTTTACGGGAAAACGTATTAAATGACTTTAAGAGTCAAATGGCGGCTTTTAGTTTGAAAGATGAGCGTTTGTGGGCCAAACGTCATTTTGCGCGTTTTGAAAGAGAGTTCGACGGCGAACTCCGGTTTTGAACCGGGCATTACATTGTTAACGATTTTACGGAAAATGCGTATTAAATGATTTGCGATCAACGAATCGGGTTGCGATTCGGACTTTGAAAAGTAAATACTATCAACGATCCAAACGGGTCGGACCGGTAAATGACAAGATTTAAAGCAGTGTCAATCTGAGTCAAACGATCCGGAATTGTAAAGTACGATCGACGAGACCAAACGGCTCGGAATGGTAAATGACGATCAACGAGGCCAAACGGCTCGGGAATGGTAAATGACGATCGACAAGCCAAACGGCTCGGAGTTTGTAAATGACGATCGACAAGCCAAACGGCTCGGAGTGGTAAATGACAGAAATGTAAAGAACGATCAACGGATCGATCGATCCGGACTTTTAAATGACATAAAAGTAAACTAACGGGTCGGAACGCCGTTTTAACTCGTGATTACTTCTCTTACGGGAAGAGAAGAGGATCGAGGCTAAAACGTATCGAACCCCGTTAGACTGAGGCGTCTACATTGCAAGAATCGGCGTTCGAAACGGCCAGGGCGACCGGCGCGTAAACCGAGACGGAACAAGAGATCTCGTGAGAGAGGGAGTTATACCTATGGCTAGGGTCGACTCCTTTGGCTCTAAGGTGTGTACGGGACACGTAACTTGATTCGAAAGGTTGTTTCGAAGGTGTAGAGGGCGTATTTGATCGAAATACGAAGGTTTCACGCGAATCGAGGCAAACGGGAGCTCTGAGGGGGTGAAACTGGCTTGGGCCGAATGTGGGATGAGTTTTGGGGTAAATTTTCATCCTCCCTTGCAAATGACTCGCAACTCCTATTTATAGGTGAAAAATGCGTGAAGTCCCACTGACTTGACCGTATTTCAGGGGGTTTTGTGAATTTTGGAAATCTGAGGGACTTGTTGGCAATTTCATGGAAAGTGCACAAGGAGTCCTACGGACTTGGCCCGCAAATCGTGGGTATTTTGGTCTTTCGCCTTGATTTGTGATTGATGAGTGACTAGAGGGAGGTGGCATGTGTGCCACGTGCCCCGAGTCACCACTGAGGTGTCGACTCATCCTCGGTCCCTGCTTTGTCCGTTTTTTAAATAACAACCGAAAATGTCCGAAACGCCCTGAAAGTGCCTGAAAGTGCGTTTTTCGTGGAAAGCCATGCTTTTAACGTGTGATGACACGTGTCAAGTAGGCTTGACGCCGGGATGCTCAGGCGCCCCAGGACGCCTCGTTTCCTAAGAACGGGAGTTAACGAAGTTCCGGCAACCTCGGAGCGGCCGCTTAACGGATTTCGGTTAACTTTCCGACGGATTTGACGATCCGGATTTGGGTACTTACAGCTAGCCCTCGCCGACGTCTCCTCCGAAGGAGGTGGGGTCGTTGAAAAAGATAAGGATCCAAATCGGGATGCCTTACTGGAAAGAGACCCGGGCGGCTCTGCCGGGCTGGACCCTTAACGGAAAGGATTCCTACGTATCCCGAGCGGGAATCAAGCCGATCGTAGTTCGAAAGGGGCAAGGGCCGCGCGTGGGGACCTTGACCTGAGCAAGACTGTTAGGAGGCGTCTGAACCTGGGGTGAGACTATTGGGAGGCGTCTGAACCTGGGACTCTTGAAACCTTCGAGGGCGTGTGGCGCCTCAAACCTGAGCTGCTGAGGATACGCTTATCCTGGGACGAAGGCGTTCGTGCCTTAGGTGCTGGGCTTATTGCTGCTGCCAGCCTTATCCTGCGGGGGATACGGCTGCAATGATGAGAACGGTTGTGTTAAACTGGCGTTATTAACAACACGGAGTGGTTGACGCTTCTTCTTTAGAATCCTGCTGGGGATGAGCATTCGGGCTTACCTTGATGGCCGAAGAGGGATTGTTGTAAGACGTTCGTGTCTTGGGGTTCGGGCTTATTGCGGCTGCCGGGGAGAATCGACTGTTTGAAATCGGACCGTGAAAGGTCACGATAGATGATTTGAAATCGGACCGTGAAAGGTCACGATAGAGGACTTGAAATCGGACCGTGAAAGGTCACGATAAAGGACTTGAAATCGGACCGTGAAAGGTCACGATTGGACTTGAAATCGGACCGTGAAAGGTCGCGATTGAGGACTTGAAATCGGACCGTGAAAGGTCGCGATAAAGGACTTGAAATCGGACCGTGAAAGGTCGCGATAAAGGACTTGAGATCGGACCGTGAAAGGTCACGATTGGAAACTTGAGATCGGACCGTGAAAGGTCACGATTGAGGACTTGAGATCGGACCGTGAAAGGTCACGATAAAGGACTTGAAATCGGACCGTGAAAGGTCGCGATAAAGGACTTGAGATCGGACCGTGAAAGGTCGCGATTGAGGACTTGAAATCGGACCGTGAAAGGTCACGATAAAGGGCTTGAGATCGGACCGTGAAAGGTCGCGATAAGGGACTTGAGATCGGACCGTGAAAGGTCGCGATTGGAAACTTGAGATCGGACCGTGAAAGGTCGCGATTGAGGACTTGAGATCGGACCGTGAAAGGTCGCGATTGGAAACTTGAGATCGGACCGTGAAAGGTCGCGATTGAGGATTTGAAATCGGACCGTGAAAGGTCGCGATTGAGGACTTGAAATCGGACCGTGAAAGGTCACGATTGAGGACTTGAAATCGGACCGTGAAAGGTCACGATTGAGGACTTGAAATCGGACCGTGAAAGGTCACGATTGAGGATTTGAAATCGGACCGTGAAAGGTCACGATTGAGGACTTGAAATCGGACCGTGAAAGGTCACGATTGAGGATTTGAAATCGGACCGTGAAAGGTCACGATAAAGGACTTGGAAATCGGACCGTGAAAGGTCACGATTGGAAACTTGAAATCGGACCGTGAAAGGTCACGATTGAGGATTTGAGATCGGACCGTGAAAGGTCGCGATAAAGGACTTGAAATCGGACCGTGAAAGGTCGCGATTAAGGATTTTGAAATCGGACCGTGAAAGGTCACGATAAAGGACTTGAAATCGGACCGTGAAAGGTCACGATAAAGGACTTGAAATCGGACCGTGAAAGGTCACGATAGAGGACTTGAAATCGGACCGTGAAAGGTCACGATTGGGGACTTGAAATCGGACCGTGAAAGGTCACGATAAAGGACTTGAAATCGGACCGTGAAAGGTCACGATTGGGGATTTTGAAATCGGACCGTGAAAGGTCACGATAAAGGACTTGAAATCGGACCGTGAAAGGTCACGATAAAGGACTTGAAATCGGACCGTGAAAGGTCGCGATTGGGGATTTTGAAATCGGACCGTGAAAGGTCACGATAAAGGATTTTAGGGATGGTGAAAACCATTAGGAAGTTTAACGAGCGTTAGTGAGGACTAACTGGAATTTAACGTCTGGAGACGGGCGTTAGTGAGGACTAACGGATTTCATCCTCGGGGGATGGGGTGTTAGAAATGTCTAACTGGAAAATTTTATACTTTTGATTTTCTGCATAGTAGCATTCTGCAAATGTTGCATCTGTACTTTCTGCTTGCTTTCTGATGACCTTCCTGGTTCGCAGGTGACTGGCCGTACGTACAACGATGCTGTGCGACAGTTGGACGGATGGGCCGCCTTCGCTAGGAGACTTGTGGATTTCATGCGCTGCAATTCCCGGAGGAGCGTAGATGTCCGTGAGCGGGGGCCGTCTGGGCCGAGAGGTTCGTCTGCTCCCACAGCGGGTGGGGAGGACTTCACACAGGGCTTTGGCCAGTTTGCGGGCGGAACGGCTGGCTTTGGAGCTCCTTCTTCTTCGCGCTCGGGGCCCGAGAGAGGGGAGTCCTCGAGTTCGCATACGCCGAGGAGGCCTTTCGCGTATTCCCGGCTGGAGGAATTTGGCGATTTCCTGTTTGCGACGGATCCGGCAGCGGCGGAACAGTGCGTCGAGCAATCAGATGACGAGCAGGACTCAGAGTAGTCCTTTTTACTGCTTTCTCTTTTTTTTTGTATCGTCTGGAACGATTTGATTTGTACTGTATTTGTGAAAAAGGCGCCCGTGGGGCGGAACCTGTACTTTGCACTTTTATTTTATGATCACCTCAGTTATTTTTGGCAAATAAGCAAATAGGTTAATCAAAAATAAATAAAATGAGAAATGCATTAAAAATTGAACGGGTCAAAGATTAAGCAAGTATGCACTGATTTTTAATTATTTGCACTGTTGCACGAGCCCGGGGCGGAAGGGATATTGACATTGGTTGAATGAAATCAGGGGCAGGCACGCAGATTTCATTGAATTGAACAGGAGGTGGTTTGGAAATGTTTCCAAATTAGGGGCAGCTGGCTGCAGAGTTGACCAAGTCAACTGCAGAGGGAGTCCGGCCGGACTAGGAGTGAATTTCTGGATTCCTTAAATTGCAGTTTCAGCTTTGCAATTGTTAAGAACCTGCGCATTGTTTTAGATCATTCTGGCTGAATTCTCTTAAAACTTCAAGGCTTCCTTCGCTCTCTGACATGGCTCCTTTTCCCAAGTTACCGTCTCGGATGCAAGAGCGGTATTTGGACAACTTTCAGTCGTGGGTACGGAACCACACGAGGCAGAATAAAAGGTTTTTCGAAGGCTGTTATGGAATGAAATCTGTTTGGGCTTTGAAGGAGCTCATGCCAGATTGGGATCTTTTGAGAGCGGCGTCTCGGTTCTGGGACGTACGGAGGAATGTGTACAACTTTTCGTACAACGAAATCACTCCTACGTTTGAAGATTTCCGGGCCATTCTGGGAGGACCGAAGACGGAGCAGCTAGTTCTTCCGTATGCTGGTGGCATGGCCACTGTTGAGAAGCTAGTGTCTTTGCTGGGTATCTCTGCTGGAGAAGCATACGGGATGCTGATACAGGGTACTGACTATGTTGACTTTTCGGGACTGCCCGAAAGATTTGCCGGAGCTGAGGGGAGCGTCTTTGCGTGGGACGCGTTTGCTCTGTGCGCGATTGCTACTCGTTCACATTCACGTCTGGGTGTGTGCCATCACAGCCAGTCGGACCTCGGTGAGGCAGCAGCGTAATCTGGGAGACATCGTGCCGTTGGTCTTAGGCGAGACGTTCCTCGGGCATAGGCTCGGATGGCGACCGGTAGCCGATACATGTGGGGAGGGAGTCCCGCTATGCTTACCATGTGGCCGAGGGAGAGATCGCAGATGATGCCCGAGGTGCCAATGTCTTGTGACGCTTGGTCTTTCTCTCGACGTCCTCTCGGTGATAGGGGGTGATCAGCCGAGCCGGAGCTCGATGGCCAGACTTTGCACGCATCACTTGCGATGGTGGGTTCCCCATTGGAGGTTACAGACTTGCAGACCACTCAGAGGGTCCGTTGGTTGTCGAGTGCCGGGCCGACTCGCACGTCTTTCTACATTCCATCGTTGGTTCTCAAGGGCAAGACGGGCCGGGAGCAGTGTGCCACTGACGGGGTTGAGTCATGGTGCTACCTTCGAGGTGGGATCTCTGCGGATGGAAGATCCTTCGACGATATTGTTGCTCACACGCTGGTGGCAATACACGTCCTTTCCTCGCTGTGGTTCTCCTTCACCTGAGAGGGGCACTGCTTCGTCGACGCAAGATTCGGACTGGTACGAAGAGTGTATGGGGGAGACACAGGTGTCTATTTTGTGGAGACGAAGTGAGTTGTTAGGTGTGGATCACCTGGACAGCTCGACCTTGAGGAGGACTGAAGCGAGGGCAAACCCTGGGAATCGTACTGGCGATGCCATGGCTGATTATGTGATAAGTGCTGATCGGGAGGCCAATCAGAGCACTGTTATGATGGCTCGAAGCGAGGCAGCTCGAAGCAGAGCTAGGGAAGGGGCTGCATTGATAGCCACAGGTTTGACAGAGGCGTCGGGAAGGGTCCCTGAGCCAGGTAGAAGGACTACCGGAATATTTCCCGTGAAGGTGAAGAACACTCGCCGGGGAAAAGGGAAGGGGAAGAAGGATGAAGGACCAAGGACGGGAAACTAGGTTGACCTTGCTGTCCTAGAGTATCCACCCATTGCCATTGCAGACACATTAATTGATTAATGTTTTATTGTAGTTTTGCTAGCGTGTAGCGAGTCAAGAGTTGACCGTGCTTGAACTCATCAAAGATTGTTTTAACCGTAATGAATTTGTAGGTTAAATGACAAAAGTTTTTCGAAACACAAGCAAATGATGCTTATTTTTTTTTTGTTTTTGAGACCGAACCAATGATGGCTGCCTACGTTCCCCTTTTACAATTGGACTAAGGGGCTCAGGTCACCGTAGTTCGACACTTTTAGGTGAATTTGAGAAAACGAAGACAAAAGGAGTGCGACCCTGTTTTCTACCTGGATCATTAGCGGGAATGTATCCAGTTGGGTATTACTCTTTTAGCACTTTTAATTTGCTGAGGGGGACAGTGTATGGGGAAGGGGAGTTGACTCATGCTCTTCCTCAAACGAAGTATTCAAGGAGCTTGCTTCCGTTCACGTGGTTCACGAAAGGGTTTCCGTCCAAGTCTCGCTAGCTTCATGGCTCCTCCTGAGAAGATTCTTTTGTACCACGAACGGTCCTATCCAAGTAGGCTCCCACTTTCCGAGGGGATTGGTCTGCGTGGGAGGCTTCTCCTTTAGCACCAAGTCGCCTTCTTTGATGTCTCGGATCTTGACTTTCTTGTCGAATGCTCGGGCCATTCTGCTCTGGTAGGCTCGAGTGTGTTCCATGGCTTTCAATCTGCGCTCGTCAAGTAGAGCAAGTTCGTCGTGACGGCTTTGTAGCCATTCGACTTCATTGATCCCGTTTTCCAAGAGGACTCTGAGGGATGGAATTTCCAATTCCACCGGTAACATCGCTTCCATTCCGTAGGTAAGCGAACGGAGTCTCCCCGTGGCGGTTCTCGACCGATGTTCGGTATCCCTGCAGAGCTAGATGTAGCTTTTCGGGCCGCCCCGACCTCTCGGTGGTCATCTTTCCGATTATCATGGCGAGAGTCTTGTTGGCCGCCTCTACCGCACCATTGGTTTGTGGTCTCGTAAGGGGATGACTTGTGACGTGTGACTCGACCCGGTCGAAGTTGGTCACAATCTCCTTCAAGTGAGTCCCATTGTCGGAGATGATCTCGCTGGGCACTCCGTATCGGCACATGATGTTCTCTCGGATGAACTCGGCCACCTTCTTAGAATTCGCACCTTGACGATCCGGCTTCTACCCATTTGGTGAAGTAGTCGATCGCGACTAGAATGAACTCGTGACCATTGCTCCTGTGTGGAGTGATCTTGCCGATGACGTCGATTCCCATGTGGCGAAAGGCCATGGCGTAGTCATGCAATAGAGCTCATGTGAGGAGGGATGTGATTGAGATTGGAGAACCGCTGACATTTGTCGCAGCCTTCTGACGAACCGGATGCGCCTCGTTTCCATTGATATCCAATAGTATCCCATACGGAGAATGATCTCGTGTCAAAGCTCGGGCGTTCATGTGCGGACCGCAGTTCCGTTGTGAACTTCGCTCATTAGCTCGCCGGCTTTTTCTTTGTTTACACACCGAAGGAGTGGCCCTTGGTGGCGCTTCTTGTACAACATACCCCTTAATGACGAAATGGGATGCCAGCGTTTTAATGCCATCATGTTTTTGGCTTTGATCCCTTCTTTGTATTTTCCATCTTCATTTGTGAAGGAAGCTTCTCCGTTGTGGAGGTACCGGTAAATTTGAGTGTACTGTGGTTCGTCGATCGTTTCTTTTTCTTTTTCGATCTCACAAAGAATAGGCGGGTGTTTCCGTCCGCCTATTCTCGAGGGGTTTTACCGCTTTCCCATCGGGAATTTCGACAAGAGAGGCGAGGGCTGCTGTATGCCCGCGAAGCTGTTCCTCGTCTCTTGGCAAATAGTGGAAAGAGATGTCCTCGAACCGAGCAATGAGCTCCTCCATGTACGAGTGGTACTTCAAGGCCGAATCTACCGTCTTCCATTTGTTGGACACTTGATTGATGATCAATGCCGAGTCTCCGTATACATCCAGCCCGAGATGTTGCGCCGAGGGCGGCTTCTGCACTCCGCCGCACAAAGCCAGATTCTCGCAGCCGTTGCTGTCGCTTCAAAATTCGCCTTGACGGCTATGGGAGTATGCTCGTCCCTGGGATCGACAAGGAGCATTCCAATACCATTCCCTTCTTGTTGGCCGCCCCATCGAAGAAGAGTTGCCGCCGGTTTGCGAGCCGAGTGAAAAGATTCCGTCGTCCGGAAACCGCGGATCGTGACCCTTAAGTTCACCGCTTGGGAAGTCGGCCACCGATCCGCCATGACTCGCCCTTTGTTGATTTTCTCGACCATGTACTTGATGTCGAACTCACCAGAAGAATGACCACTTGGCTAGTCGCATTGACAGGACGGCTTGTCAAAGAGATATCTGACGGGTCCATTTTGGAGACCAGGAGCACCGAATGTGACCGCATGTAGTGTTTCGCTTCCGACTACCCATACCAAGGCGGTACAAGTTTTCTATTGCCGAGTAGCCGAGTTCACTTCCTTGAAGCTTCCGGCTTACGAAGTAGATTGCATGCTCAACTTTGGAATCTTTCTCGCTCTTGTGCGCATTGCTCCGATTGACGTGTCTCATACCGTCGATACAGGAGTAGTGGCTTGTCTTCATGTGGCGGGCACAATGGGGGATTCACCAAGTAGGTCTTGATTTTCTCGAAAGCTATCTCGGCATTCTGAGTCCCATTTGATGTCGGCATTCTTCTTCATCGCTTGAACATGGGCTCGCAGAGAGATGTCAACTGGTTGATGAAGCGACCGATGTACATCAAGTCTTCCCACGAAGCTCTTCACTTCGTCGAGTCCGAGGTGGCTTCATGTCGATGATAGCCTTGATTTTCCTGGGATCGGCTTCGATGCCTCTTTCTCGTAACCATGTACCCCAAGCACCTTGCCGCGCTTGACGCCGAAGGTGCACTTCGCAGGTTCAATCTCATGGAGTGCTTTCGAGTCCGTTGAAGAACTTTCTCGCATCTCGTCATGTGCCGCATGTCCGATCCTCCGGAGTGGATGATCATGTCGTCGACATACACTTCGATTTCCTTGTGAATCATGTCATGGAAGAGGGCCGCGTGCCTCGCCGGTAAGTAGCCCCAGCCGTTCTTCGACCGAATGGCATGACCGTGTAACGCATGTCCCCCACGGAGTGGTGAAAGCGCCTTGGCTTGATCCTCCTGACATTTTGATCTAGTTGTATCCAAATAACCCGTCCACGAAGGACTTTACTTCGAAATTTGCCGTGGTGTCGACTAGCATGTCGATGTTAGGCAAATGGGAAATCATCTTTGGGCCGGCCTTGTTGAGATCCCGGAAATCTACGCAAAGATCCGACCTTTCCATTGGCCTCGTGACCGTCACGATGTTGGAGAGCCAAGTCGGGTACTCGATCACTCGATGAAACCAACTCTGAGCATCTTCTCAATTTCTTCTTTCACTTGCAAGGACCACTCGCTTGATCTTGCGCAGCCTTCGTTTGATGTGCTTGGATTCGGGATCCAGAGGAATTCTCGTGCTCCACGATCGAGGGATCGAGTCCCGGCATGTCCCGGTATGACCAGCGAACACGTCAACATACTCCCTGAGGAGGCTTATCGTGGCTTCTTTTTCGCATCGGCGAAGAAACCGCCCACTTGTGTCTCTTTAGGCTCTTGCACCGACCCCAGTGTTCACTTTGGTCATAACCTCTTCGGCAGCTGGGCCCGTTGTCCTCTTGGTCGATTACACGCTCGAGAACTTCCCTAATGTATTGCTCATTTAATGTGTCTGCTTCTTTATCAATTGAATTATTAACGTCTTTTAAGTTGTTTGTTAACTTATCAGTTGTTAAAGTGGCAATGATAGGATACTCCGAAAGGTCGACTTTTCATTAAACGAGAAAGGAGATACATGATTGGCTACATTATCATAGTCCTCCTGCGTAAGGCCATTGGATGACTCGCAGGACTCGGACTCGACAAGGACTCGACTCAAAGGGTTTGAGACCGGGTTTAGGGAGATGTGGGTACGGGCCCAGCCTTGTCTTCCACTCGCCCGGCTTGCCCTCGTCCGGTGAAGGTTACCCAGCTTCTTCAAAGGGCATTGCCTGGATGCTTGATGAGGGTGCGGGGATCGAGAGGCTTGGCTTCGCCGTCCCGATCATGGCGATTATGCCGTTTTCTGAGCCCAGTGTCAATCAGTTTGGCACCTCCATGACTTCTTCAAAAAGACTCGTAGAGCCGGTCCACCGAGAGCGTCTTCTATGAATTCCCGGTTCCTTCGCTTTGGAGTTACCGTCTCGAATGTGACCTCGGCGGCTGATCCGAACAACTGTTTCCCGTGAAGAGTACCTTGAGTTGCTCTTCCGCATCCTGGGATTCCTGAATGTGTACTCATGCCGGATCGTGGTGGCAGCTTGGTCCAGTAGAGCGTTGATGTCGAGGAACGCTCCCCTAATCGGATTAGCTTTGAGTCCTCTCAAACGCTTGAGGTCCCGTGCTAGCCGTTCCATCCTCGTCTCGTAGTCTCGTGCGGACTTTCTCTCGCTTCTTTCTCATCTTCATCGGGCTCCACTATCGGTCCCCTCGCCGCTGCTGGATCCGGCCGTCGGTCCCCTCAGTTCTGCCGGTTCCCTTTGTCGGTCCCCTCGCTTCGCCGCTGGGTTCCCTTTGTCGGTCCCCTCGCTCCCGCTTCGGTTCCCTCGGTGAAGTAATGAGCGAGGTCAAGACCGTAAGGTTGTAGGTCGGGTGTGCCGTCTGAGGTTCCCTTGCGGGCCGCCGCCTTGGTGCGGGCGAGCCTTTTTTCTTTCTTTATGTCACCCGGTTGGCACGTAGCCAAGCCCCCGGACCGTGGTGTGGTCCTTGACTTCAATGACTTGGTGCCGGCCTTGTAGCCTTTTGCCACGCCCCGTCCCGGGATGAAGTTCATGAGTTTCATCATCTTCATGGCGGGAGGAATCTGGTCGTGAGACAGTGGAAGGTCCACGTTGCATATTTGGATCTTGGAGGTCTCCAGAGTGAATCCAGTTAATGGCATGTCGTCACTATGCTTGATCTCTAGCACTGGAATGTCGTTGGTGTTGGTCCCCTCGGTGGTGACGCTGTCACCGTAGACTGTAGTTATCTCGTTGCCTTGCATGAACTTGAGACACTGATGAAGGGTGGATGCCACGCCATTGATTTGATGCAGCCAGGGACGCCCCAGGATGGCTGTGAAAGTGATTGGAATGTCCAACACTTGGAATTCGGTGGGAATCATCCGCTTGCCGAACCAGATATTGAGAGTTGCGATCCCGAGAACTGTACGGGAAGTAGAGTCGTAGGCCTTGACAGAGTGGACTGAAGGCTTTAGATCTGTGGGCTTGATGTCAAGCAGGTCCATCATCTTGGCGGGCAAGACGTTCATTCCAGAACCTCCGTCTACCAACACGCGGGGAAGGCGACGTTCGTCCAGCTGGACTGTGATATAGAGCGGCTCATTGTGATCAGCCCCAAATTTTGGAAGGTCCAAATCTGTGAAGGTGATAATGTTGCCGTAGTGGATGTTGCCGATCATTTGAATGACTTCATCCGGTGTTGCGTCCACGGGGACCATGGTGCGGGCCAGGCTTTCCTCGAGCTTGAGCTTATGAGGATACGAAGAGGTGAGCAGAGACCATAGGGAAATGTTCGCCTGAGTCTGCTTGAGCTGAGTGAGGATCGGGTCCTCTTTTACGGAACTTGCGTCTTCGGGCTGGCCGGGTTGCAGTTCTGACTCCGTCGGCTTTTTGGTGGCCTTAGGTGGTGGTGCATGTATTTGACCCGATCGGGTTAGAACGCTGACGTCAGGATTGGACCCTTCTGAACAGGCCGCTCTGAGCTGAGCCAGAGTTAGAGGAGGATTCCTCGTAGCATAAGGCCATATGTCCGCTTTCAACTCATTGATTGTATATGAGCTTCCGGGAGCTTCGGCAGCTTGACGGATTTTGTCCCAAGAAACTGGCTTGGGTGCCTCTGCGGGGAGGTAGCCTACGGACTGCCGTAGCTGTTCGAATGTCAGTGCACAACAATGGTTGTCTGAATTGAACTGTGGGTTGCTGACCCTCCGAGGGAGGTTGGAGAGTTCTCGGCTGAGGCGAACGGTCTCCTTGATCTCTTCACGGTATATCGCATTCCTTTCCTTCTTGCTGAGCATACTCAGGGCATTCTGGAGTTGGATCTGGCGATACTCATGGTTTTCTAGTTTTCCTCCACTCTTGGCCCAGATTAACTTTCTTGCAGCGGAGCCTGCGTCGAGAGTTAGTGCCTGCGTTTCTTCCCATGTGAGAATAGCCAGAGCTTCTTTGAACTCAGGAAGCTGGGCCGAGGTAAACCTCCATAGGGGAGCGTTTCCTCCTTTGCTTTATCTGAGTGGCGGGTATGTCGGAAGGTGAGTACACGGCTTCTCGAACATCTGCCCATGTGACTGGTTGGTGTCCCAGTTGATCGTTTTTGTAAACGAAATCTGCAGTCTGTGGAACTTCTCTGAGTAGTTGCTCGAGACGGAGTTCCATCTTTCTCTTGTTTTTGAATAGACCTTCCTCCCTGAGTTGGCCTTTCAATTTGAGTACGGAAATGATCCGTTCCCATCCTCCCAGGACTCTTGGGAGTCCGGTTTTGTTGACTTCATGTTTAGCTTGGAAGAGAATAGTTTCATCGTCTTCGTCGTCGCTGTCATGGAGAACTTGCTTTCCTCGGGAAGGTAAGCACTGGGATCCGTTCTGCGGTGCCGTTCCATCTCCTAGGTCATCGGGACCGTTGACCACCCTCGTTTGGCGGAGGGGGTTGGATGAGAACAGACGATAGTCGAGGAAGTTGCCGTGGGCAAAACCTTTGAGGTCGAACTGATCTAGAGTGGCCTTTAGCTTTCTGTCTGCAGCTGCCTGTGACGCTTTAAGGGCTTGGTCCCTGTAGGTCTTTCGAGCTTGGTCTTCGTCCCAAAGACGGCTTTCTTGAGCGGCTAGTTCCATGAGGGCTTTCCTAGCGAGAGTTAAGCAATCTCCGTAGGTACGCACCGTCGGACTAGTGTCCAGAACAGTCATCACATTCAAATCGCCGAATGGCGGAAACACCTGGATTACGTTGACGAAGGAAGTCGAACTGGGACATTCCATGCGGCCTTCCTTGATTTCGATTACCAAGAAGTTTGCCCATATTTGCCTGATTGAACCCACGGGGGTATTGAATTCTGCAATGTTGACAGTCTCGTGATCTCGCTGAATCGCCAAGTCTATCGTGAGCTAGCAATGATCGCGTGATGTCTCGAGTCCGGGCCGTGACGGCCGGGAGCAGACCGAACCGGAGCATGTTGATGCCGAGGTGGTCATTTCCTACGGAAGCCGACTCGCCTTGCGGGGAAGACCTTTACGATGTTTTCGAGGTGGCCGCCAAGCGTTCCCGAGGTTGATCTCGGCTCGTAGCAGGTGAGGAGCTTGGTCTCCTTCGCTCGTTGCCTCCGCCCCGGCGGCGCTGAGGGTATAAGCTTGACCGACGGCACGGGCCGGTTGCCACCGGGCCGGTACTGAAGTAATGATGAGCTCGAGCTCGCTTGGCCAATGGCCTCGCTACCATGAGCAGCACCATCGAGGGTGACCTTGGTGCTGCGGAATCTGATAATAAGGAATGGATCCTTGGCTTCATCAGGATCTCTGGAATAGATGATGTTGACGAAATCGTCGTCATTCACGTGATCAGAGGGATTCCTCGTTTCGTGAATCACGTGTTTCCAGTTGTCGGATAGCTTCTTGTACTGGACGTTGAGCTTGACAATCTCCATCGTGTTGGAGCCTTGGTCGTAGGTGACCTGATTGGAAGGAGTGCCGTCCTCGAAACTGAGCATATGAATGCAAAGGTCTGACCGCGGGTCTGCCGCATCTTCGACTCCGGAGAGTCCTGATTCGTCATCGTCTGACGGTTCAACCCAAACGTAGGGACGTATTGCGTCCGGCTGCGTTGCTGGGGCTGCCAGGAAAACATCGTGTCCTTCATTGGAGAAGAGGGGTGCAGCGGGTAATTCCTCGTGGAGGACATCCCATACGACTTCCATGCATTCATCCCGAGAATGACGATGTTTGTTAACCTTTATCACAAAAACTTCTTCGCCTGGCGGGGCCAGAAAGTTTGTTTGGAGAATGCTGACGAACCTCCGATTGGTGACTGGGGGTTTATGCGCCCTCATCATGGCGGTGTTCAGCGTTTCTTTCCAATCTGCTTCCAAATGTTGGAATCGGCAGTTGAACTTGATGTACCGGACTGCTTCAGGGCCTGCCTGCTCGAGTACGTTTACATAATTAGCATCTCCGGACTCTGAGGGATTCTGATGAGATTTGCCCTGATAGTCCCTTGGTTGATTTGAAGGAGGTAGCCCCGGTGTCTGGTATCGGGCACGCTTGGCTACTGTCTCGACTTCGTTTCCAATGAGGAAGCTGTCTCCTTTAATGACCTCAAGATCTCCCTGCCGGTTGATGAACTTGACACATTGGTGGAGAGTGGAGGCTATGGCTTTCATGTGATGTAGCCAAGGGCGTCCTAACAGAGCTGTGAACTCGGATGGAATGTCCATTACGTGGAACTTTACTGGCACCATTTGGGTTTCGAACCAGAGTTCCAGAGTCACTGTCCCCAGGATGGGACGAGTGGTGTTGTCGTAGGCCTTGATAGTCCGAACTGACGGAATCAGGTGGCTTTCGTTGATGCGGAGGGCTCGCATCATGCTGAGAGGGAGAACATTAACGGCTGACCCGTTGTCTACCAATACTCCGGGGAGTGATATGGTGTTGAGCTTGATAGTGATGTACAGAGCTTCGTTGTGCCCCGAGGCATCTCTTGGCAGGTCTTCATCACAGAACGTGATCATGCTGCCATATAGCCGGGAGTCGTAGATCTCGTCTCTTTCCGGAGAGGGAGAGTCATCCAGCCATCCATTTCCTGTTTTCCTCTTGCGAGGCAAAGCCTTTACCGGAACCTCGGGATTGCGTTGAGGTTGTTTGTGGCGGTTGCCGCCCTTGGTTAGCACATTGATCGAGTGCGAGTGCCAAGTGGACTTTGATCTTCCTTTACTCTGACCGAGCTCTAAGCCGGACAAATTGAACCTTGGCCGATCCCGCGGGGTTACGCTTCGACCGGCGCAAGGTTACCAAGATCTGAGGGATTCTGGAGCCCTGGGGTCTGAATTCTGGTTTCAGCGGGACTTTTCGGCTTTCCCAACCCTGTTTGCTCTAAAGCTGCATGGCCTGGGGGCAAGGAGGACTGGCTGGAGTAGAGTACGTAATAGTCGAACCTTCCGGAAGGCTCTCCAAGTGTACCTACACTGGTGTCTCCAGCTTCGTATCTTTCTCTCAGTTGCTGTTGAGAGGACTTCTTCTTTTGTTTTCTCGGAGGATTGCTCCGGACTGTTTCTCGGGACTCGTACTGTGCAAAGTGCGGAAGCCGCAAACATCGTAGCTGATGTGAACATTAGAGGAGGATCCAGCTGAAAGAGGCGGAGAAACTGGTTCTGCGGCAATCTTCTTGGGCACCCACTCAATGGAATTCACGCTGTTATTGTTCGGAAAAGGGTTTCCGACTGTATTGGGCCCACGGGGGCGTTCCAACTTGCCTTCTTCTATCAGATTCTGGATCTCGTATCGTAACCCTATACAGTTGTCTGTGGTGTGGCCGTGATACTGATGGAAGGCGCAGTACTTGTTCTGGTCCGCATTGGCTACGGGATTCTTGGGCTTGTAATTAGCAACGGGTTTAAGGAGACCTTCCTTAACTAACCCCTCCAGCATCTTGCTCAGTGGGATGTCAAACTTGTCAAAGTGTACGGCAGGCCGCTTCTGAGTAGAATTGCCGCTTTGCGGGACTGGGTTTCTGTTACCCGACTGCTGTCCCTGTTGGATGTAGTTGACAGACGTATCTTTCCCTTTGCCGGGGGCCGGTGCGGGATTGTATGCGACTGCTGAGCGATATCTGTATGGCTGTGCAGTAGCCAATTTTTCTTTGAGATCCTTCTCGAACTGTGAGCCGGCATTGACCATGGCCCGGAGATCTGGGAAGAAATGATGACTGATGCAAGTTCTGATGGACGGTCTTAAGCAGGACTTGAAGATCCGCATCTGTTCATCTTTGGAGAGTGGCTCCATGATCTCGGAGAGTTTCCAGCTCCATCGCTTGTAGAATTCTCCTACACTTTCATCCGCTTTCTGTTCAGTGGTGATTAAGTCTTCGCGACTTGTTTCCCACTCTAAGTTGGATCGGTACCGTTCCAGGAAGATGTTGCTAATCTGATCCCAGGTGTGACGATCCGCAGGCTTGACCCTTAGAAACCATCGTAACGCTGAACTCTTAAGCGTATGCTGGAAGTGGTCGGCCATTTGTTGGAGGGTTGCTCCTTTTGCTCTCATGCCGAGAACGTAAGTGTCGACATGCGTTTGAGGACATTCGGTTCCGTCGAATCGGTCCATTTCTGGCATTCTGAACTTAGCAGGGAGAGGCGTGACCATTCCCGGATCTGTGGATTTGAGCATGTCCTGCTTTGAGCTGCTCATGGTGGCTTTCAGGTCTTTCATCTGTTCGACCATCCAGGCTAAGGTTGGGTCCAGTGGTGGACTTTGAGGCTCGGCGCCGGGTGCTACCACGTGAGCGGTAGTGATTGGAGGAGGAAGGCTTGGTATATGAGAGTATACGGGAGCCTTTTCTGAACTGTATCGGGGTTTGTCCCCGGTGTTTAGGGATTCGTGTATAGGCAAAGGGACGAACCCGGGAGGGTATTGAGGAATATTGGCATCTGCCTGAGATGGTCCAGCTGTGCGCTGGTGGTATTGAGTGATAGGCATAGCACTGGGCTGGCCCAAAATGACAGGGTTGCCCTGAGAGGTGGCAACATGGAACCTGGGTCGGCTGTTTCCTTGATTGGAAGTCATCCCGTATGTTGGCGGGGGAGGAACCTGACTGAAGGTTTGGTGAACTGGCTTTGGGGAATCGTCATCCTCGACCAGGACAAAAGTACCATCCGATTGGGGGATAGCCGCTATACCTCGCTCATTCGTAAGCCGTACCACGAAATTCCCGCCGATCTTCTTCGCCTCTTGTGAACCTCACAAGCCCGGATGGCTTCTTCCAAAGTCATATTCGCACGGTGGCGGGGGTCCGTCCCCGTCACGATTTCTCGGTGAGCTAGACATGTCGGAAATTCTGTCTCGAGGGAACCGAGGGAACCGAAGAACCTGCCCGACGCCGCCAAGTTACTGTGGTCCTGGCAAGGCGCTGACCCGGAAATCTGAACCACTTTCTGCTCGCTGCAGGGAACGAAAGGAAGGGTTTAGGCTTCGGAAAGGGGTAGTTGGCTCAAGGTTTCGGGCTTGTGCAATGTGCAGTTACCGATTAATGTTTACTTAAAGCGCGTTTTCTCAGAGTCTTAATCGGTTGGAAAAGAGCAAGTCTTCTTTTTCGCAACTAATCCTAGAGCTCTAATCAGTGGATCTCGTCACTACGCTTATAAGCCCCTCGTTTCCATTGTAGATCATCTTTCTCAGGATGGACTGTCCCGAGCGAGGTCTGATAAGGCAAGCGAGTTCCACCGACAAATGGAAAAGTGAACTTAAGGCTGGCTGATCACGCAAACTTTCGACGTGTGTGGCGTACGGGCCATAGTCGAGGTCAACGTCCTTAAGTTAAAGCGGGGATCGTGCCGAAATTTTGGCATGACCTCTCCTTACTCGCTTGTGCGAGAGACCTTAGCTTTGAGCGTTGGCCAAGTTGTGGCTGGCACGGTACATACGGCGAGGTTTGGTGACACGGTGTCACATTGAACCTTCGGGTATATTTTTCGGCAGAGCTCCGCGTCAAAGTCAAGGCTGAAGAGCTCAAGACTTCGGGTCGGGAGCGACCTTGGGTCTTAACCTCTCGAGCTTGACTCGGAGCGGGGCCGTCGTGAAAAACATACACTTAGGCTTTATGACACGAGCTAAGCCAAAAACCAACCGTGGTCTCGGACGAAGTGTGACACAAAGGGTGCATGGCTTACACGGGCTAGGATGGGATGTTTGGGACGACCCCGTGCGCCCCCGAAAGGCATATGGCAGGCCAATCGGGGTGCAACTGATAAGGCCATCCCGGGTTAGGGGTTGTAGTGTGCAGTGTTCCGAGGCAGCAAGTGCGCGTGGTGTGCAGTCCACTACAGTTCCTTTTCTGAGTAAAACAGAGATTTTGCAGGATGTGTCTTAAAGCATTATGATGCGCAGTTCATAAGACAGCATGAAATCAAGCATGAATGGGGATGCACAAACATGGTAAGATTTTTGAAAAGTCGACAATGTAATGCCTTGGAAAAAACCGTTCGAGGTTTGAAAGTAACACACGCACGAAAACGAGGAAGGGTAAACGAAAGTTTGACCCACGGAAGGCTTTTTAGAAAACAATGGTAGTTTTGAAAAAAGTATCTTTTCCCCAGCGGAGTCGCCAACTGAAATTACCCGGATTCGCGCGAGCGAAGCGGTTGTCTTTCGCGGAGGGTTGTGTCTGAGACCTCGCTTCATGGGAAGGATTTATGAGGAGTCGCCACGCAGTTTTTGTATTTTGAGCCCAAAACTTTGAGAAATGGCTTTGAAAAGGGTGTCGTTTTTATTGGTAGCAAAAACTTAGGAAAAGGCTTTTGAAAAGGGGATCATTTTTATTGGTAGCAAAAACGAGTAAAAAGCTTTTGAAAAGGGGATCATTTTTATTGGTAGCAAAAACGAGTAAAAAGCTTTGAGTACCAGAGATTGTTAGGTTCGGAGGTCACGTTACGTTTTGGGAAGAGTATTACGAGATCACCCAAAACGCCTCGCATGACGAGTCTTTCTACCTTTCTCGAAAACGTGCGTGTGTGTGTGTGTGATTTTGAAAAGGGTGCTTGAAGGACAAGCTTAATCTTGGTTTGAATGTCAAACGTTGATTAGGTGACTTTTGAAAAGGCGAGCGTTTGCGTGGCAAACGTCGGTTTTGAGATGGAAATGAGCGTTTGCGTGGCAAACGTCGATTTTGAACAGGAGAGTCATTGTTAACGATTTTTACGGGAAAAAACGTATTAAATGACTTTAAGAGTCAAATGGCGGCTTTTAGTTTGAAAGATGAGCGTTTGTGGGCCAAACGTCATTTTGCGCGTTTTGAAAGAGAGTTCGACGGGCGAACTCCGGTTTTGAACCGGGCATTACATTGTTAACGATTTTACGGGAAAATGCGTATTAAATGATTTGCGATCAACGAATCGGGTTGCGATTCGGACTTTGAAAAGTAAATACTATCAACGATCCAAACGGGTCGGACTGGTAAATGACAGTATTTAAAGCAGTGTCAACGGAGTCAAACGATCCGGAATTGTAAAGTACGATCGACGAGACCAAACGGCTCGGAATGGTAAATGACGATCAACGAGGCCAAACGGCTCGGAATGGTAAATGACGATCGACAAGCCAAACGGCTCGGAGTTTGTAAATGACGATCGACAAGCCAAACGGCTCGGAGTGGTAAATGACAGAAATGTAAAGAACGATCAACGGATCGATCGATCCGGACTTTTAAATGACATAAAAGTAAACGGAACGGGGTCGGAACGCCGTTTTAACCCGTGATTACTTCTCTTACGGGAAGAGAAGAGGATCGAGGGGCCAAAACGTATCGAACCCCGTTAGACGGAGGCGTCTACATTGCAGTAACGGCGTTCGAAACGGTTGTGGCGACTGGCGCGTAAACCGAGACGGAACAAGAGATTCAGAGAGAGGGAGTTATACCTATGGCTAGGGTCGACTCCTTTGGCTCGGAAGGTGTGTACGGGACACAGAACTTGATTCGAAAGGTTGTTTCGAAGGTGTAGAGGGCGTATTTGATCGAAATACGAAGGTTTCACGCGAATCGAGGCAAACGGGAGCTCGGAGGGGGGTGAAACTGGCTTGGGCCGAATGTGGGATGAGTTTTGGGGTAAATTTTCATCCTCCCTTGCAAATGACTGCAACTCCTATTTATAGGTGAAAAATGCAGTGGAAGTCCGGCCGGACTTGGACTGTATTTCAGGGGGTTTTGTGAATTTTGGAAATCTGAGGGACTTGTTGGCAATTTCATGGAAAGTGCACAGTGAGTCCGGCCGGACTTGGCCTGCAAATCAGGGGTATTTTGGTCTTTTGGCCTTGATTTGTGATTGATGAGTGACTAGAGGGAGGTGGCATGTGTGCCACGTGCCCCCTGAGTCACCAGCTGAGGTGTCGACTCATCCTCGGGTCCCGGTTTTGTCCGTTTTTTAAATAACAGTCCGGAAAAATGTCCGAAACGCCCCCGGAAAGTGCCGGAAAGTGCGTTTTTCAGGGAAAGCCATGCTTTTAACGTGTGCTGACACGTGTCAAGTAGGCTTGACGTCGGGATGCTCGGGGCAGTCCCAGGACGTCTCGTTGGCTCGGCAACGGGGAGTTAACGAGTTCCGGTTAACCTGGAGCGGGCCAGTTAACGGATTTCGGTTAACTTTCTGACGGATTTGACGATCCGGATTTGGGTACTTACAGCGCGCCTCAAGCGTTCCTCCAACATGAAGCTGTTATTGGAGACTAAATATGTGTCAACTTGAAGCTAAGCTTCCTGATGGAGAAAATCTCCCTCTTAATATAAATACCTAGCAAATGTACTAGTTACCACTGTAGTAATATGGGCAAAGCAAGGGTCGAATCCACAGGAACTAAAGTGAAACAAGTATATTTTATTAATGTATTAAAGTAACCAGAAGAAGGGATTTGATTGTTTGAATTGTTAATCCTAAGAAAGCAAAATAAATCAATTAAAGAAATCAAGAGAACAAGGGATTCATGAATTGGGGATCGTACCAATTATCATTTTATGCTATTTAAATCATGTAAAAAGAATTCAATCTCATTCTTGGGTTCGTTCACAAAAATATAGAGTTAAGATGTTAATATCTTCAGTTACGTCGATAAGAACATTAAAACCCTAATATCTCTATCTTGATTATATATTCCATTAAGTCAATATAAATATTCAAGAGATTCAATTTAAATCACAAGAACTAGATTCATTGATTTCAGTTACATCCTCAATTAAATATATTCTTCTCAACAATGGTCAATGTATAAATCATCCATGTTACTGAAACGATTTATACCCAAATAGATTCATAGGCCAACAATATCTTAATATAAAATTGAAGCCTATGAATGATCTTGAAGAATGTTGAGAGAACAAGAACGAGAGAGATAGAAAGAATTAAAACCCTAGCATAAAGATCAAATTATTACTTACCTCAATTCAAGAATCAAATAACTTAGCCTTGAAGGGCCATTAAAATAAATAAATAAAACCTTGTATTTGAATTTTCAATCCTTGTAAAAAAATTTAAACTATGTAATATATGATTAGGGGGAAGAAAAGATAGATAGAGGATTCAAAAACCTAATCTAGGGTCCTTTTATAGAAGGAGGGAGGAGGGATTCCTGATTTACAGCCAAAATAGATCAATTTCCTAGTCAAATTATGATTTTGCCGAAATCTGTCACAAATCTGTTGCTGATTCTGTTGAAAAACTGCGTTTTATTTTGTGACGGACCGAATCCGTCACTGATATCAGTCGCTGATGCTTGGCCGCCCCCTTTTGTAGGTGATCGCTCGGCCCTTTGGCCCCATTTTCTTAGCCATGACCCTTTTTCTTGTGGCCACTCTCAGCCACTCTTCTCCTGGCGTTTGCCTTGGCCGGCCACTTCTATTCTTGGCCCAGCAACTGTCGGCCAGCCTTAACTTCACCTGCAGTCCTTCCACTTCCATTGTATTACAATTTAGTCCATGAATTTGCCTCTTTTGCACTTTGATCCCTCCTTTTCCAGTGAATTGCAATTTAGCCCTTGAACTTTATAATGCCAGTTTACTCCCTAATTTTTCATAATTGCAATTTGGTCCCTGAACTTCCAAAATAAGCTTATATCCTCCATTTTCTACCTAATTATACTTCAACCCCTGTACTTTCAAAATACTAACAAACACATTAAATTCCCAAGGTTTTGAGCATCAAATAAGCTTGGAAACATATCTTTTGAATGGATAAAACCACATCCATCAAATACCCCCAAACTTATCTTTTGCTCGTCCTCGATTAAAACAAAACAAAAACAAAATAAAAATTAACTAATTAATTAAAGAAAATAAAAATATTTTTGGAATTATTCAATTTACATAATAGGTTGTTGGCACAACAAGTCTCAGATCTTTACGATACACATAATCTACAAGTATTAACATGAACATGAGATTATATTAACATGGATACATCTAACTTACAATTCTCCACCACATAATGAAAGATGAATGAAATATGAGAGATCATTGTTTACCAAAATAAGATATTTTATGGTTCACTTATGTCATGCCCTAAATCAATGATAATAAGATAAATTTCTACACAAGGCCACTCATAAGCATGTTTAAACAAAACTGTCAACTTGGCTACTCTTTGGGAATCAAATATGGCTTATATCTTGTAGCGTATTGCTACAATCGCGGGCTAGGTTCACGGTTACAAAAGAAGATAAGGACATACCAAATCAAGTAGTGAAACTAGAAAGTCTTTATCATACATCCTCACTTTAAATTTATCACTCCGCTCCATGTCAACTCATTGATTCAACCCTCAAACTTATAATTTTGTATACTTTCACACTTGGGGTTGATCATCTTCCTTTCTTTTTAGTCACTATCCACTTCAATATTAGAGAGGGTAAGGCTTTTCAGATTTTTTTTATTATATTTTTTTTTCGCTTTGCGCAAATATATCACGAAGAATGTGCATTCAATATTTTGCTCAAGCCCCTCTTTTCAATACAATTCATAACTCTTTTCTTTCTTTTGATGACCACTTTTCACCCAACCTTTTGATTTTTCCAAACATTTCCTAGTTTCACTTTCTTGAAAAGGTGAGAAAATAGTGTATAAGTTAAAATGGTCGGATAATGAGGATATGAATGAAGGTGAATGGTGGTCTAAGATAACCTCCCACTTTGTGAGAGATTCCATTCTTTTTAAAGCTCAAAAGGGGTTCTAGCAGAAAAATTTATAAGTGACTAGAAAGTTAAATGCTCACAAATAGGGTTCAAAAAAAATAGCCAAATATCACTTTTCGAATAGCCTAAGTGATGTGTTATTGAAAGTCATGCAAACATGTTCTAGGAATCCCGAGAATGCCAAAGTGATCCTATAAAGGTCTCATAAGTTGGTAACAATGATCAAGAAAGATACAATGGAAGTGAAATGTGGAGTAATCATACTTTACATGTTTCAATGCAATTATAACCCCATATTGACAATAACACTCAAGATTTTAAAATTAAAGCATTCTCAAATCATCATCGACTTTAGCCAACATCCCAAAATATGAAAAGAACAAAAAATTAAAATTTTTCTATTTTTTGGAGGGTGTCACTATATACACTCCCCTATAAACCCACAATCTCGGAGAGATATCTACCCCCAAACTCAAAACATGCTTGTCATCATAGCAAAGAGAACTAAAACATGCCTTGTGTTCAAAGGATGATATGACACAACGAAACAAATAAATAAAGGAAATAAAACGTACCTACTTGGGTTGCCTCCCAATAAGCGCATTTGGTTAAGGTCGTTAGCCCGACCGTTGCTCCCATTTACATGGGATTTAAGGTGGCCACTTTCTCTTTGGCCTTAGCTTTTCTTCCCTTGGCCCACCTCTCGCATTTACGGGCACCAAAGCCCACAACTTTCCACATGTATGTACCATTTTTGATTAGCTCGGGTGGAGCCCAAGGGATTTTAGTGGCCTTCTTCTTGACCTTCTTTTTCTTTTTCTTCTATTTTATGGGGGCCTCTCCCCCAAACTCATTTGGTGCCTCGGTCTTACGGACATCAAGCACCTCATCTTTCTCAACACAATCATAAGAGGAGCTATCTTGATCATCAATATTAGCAATAAAAGAATCAACTATATCAAGACAATAGCATTCCTCAATTTGAGCACATGATTATTACTTTCAGCTTTTAGAGGAAAAAATGATTTTAATTTTGACACCGACTCCTTATGGGGTCGGTCTAGGGGGTTATACGGTCTGTTACTCAAAGAGTGTTTGTCGGCCTTGTTGTAACTAGCCCTATCATGGACGTCCGCTTTATCCCTAGAATTTTCACCGTCACTCTTATATAATTTGGCACCCTCCTCTATGTCATCTAAAGACTCACAATCTTCCCCATCATCGTCCATGTGGTGTTTCCTCACATCTTTAGCCAAGATTTCTATCCTCTCATCCGCTATCATTATGGACAATTTCCAATTCCCCACATTTATTAATGTGTTAGTTGTGGCCATGAAGGGACGTCCTAGCAAAATAGGAGGGTCTCTACACGTACTTCCTCCATTAATCATATCCATAACCACAAAGTCAACGGGGACTATCAAGGTCTCCACTTGAACTAATACATCCTCCACAATGCCCATCGGTCTCCTAATAGAACGGTCCGCTAAATAGAGGGTCATTGCAGTGGGCTTCAACTCGAACAAGCCCAATTTCAAGTATGTGGAGTATGGTAATAAATTAATGCTAGCACCAAGGTCTAACATCGCCTTCTGAATGAACGCTCGCCCGAAAAATTTGGTGTTGTCGATAAATCATTTCCCCCTTTTTGAAAGAGTTTCTTTTGTATTGAAAATGATACGACAAGTTTTGAAAACTTTGGTTTTGGGAGTCGCCACGCCGTTTTTAGAGGAAAACATTGAAAAACCTATTTTTAAGAGATTTTGAGTCCGGGAGTCTGGTTACGTGTTTGGGAAGAACTAGAGAGTTCACCCAACACGCCTCTTTCGAGACTTTCAATCAACGTTGGACAATTTTTGGACATTCAAAGTGTGTGTGCAATATGTGTCGACGTGTGAAAAATGCAAATTTGACATTTTCATTGATAATATGGAAGCTGAGTACAACTTGTGAGCCATGACAGGGGGCCACACCCTTTTACATATTATGATTATCAAAACAAGGCAGAAGGTAAGACAATCTGCCCAGGGAACTTCTATGTCGTCTAACACAAGACCTATTAGGCAGAGGGTGTCGCACGACATGATGTCTCTTGGTCAGATTGTCTTATTACAAAGACCAAGCAGTTTCTGTAAATGGAATGATATTTATTTAACTTAGTAAAGACACTATTTGAAGGTCTAAACTCAGTTTGGGATTGACGGGAGTGAACAAAGTCACGATAGACTTTGAATGACACGGATGTCATGCGACATGGAACATCCGAGGTTATCCATGTCCTAATGACAATCCGCCTCCAATAAATCGCACCCAAACGGATCATAGGCACTCAAATAGTGGCTTATGAGCCACAAAAATGCTTAGGTAAGCTCTGAGTTGCAAAGGGAGTGAACTGGACAGATCTGAAGTCCAAGAATGGCTTTACAGCCTTCTGGGATCTCTATGTTGTATGACACAGGATCTCCATGGAGTCCCATGTCGCACGACATAGATAGGCCATTTTTGTGCCCTTCAGTCTGTTTGTTTCCCCTTTGTTCCTCAAGGCAAACCAAGCATATTCAACTACTGTAAGCAGTAATATAATACTAATATATGAGTATTATGGGAGGATCACATGGCTTTAGTGGCCAAATGTGATAAATCACATGTTTTTGGCCACTTTGAAGTAGCCATCACCTCCTAACTCGAAGTAAATGCATAAAGATTGAATCTTTATTGATCCTAAGATGATCAAATGTACAGATCTGAGGTGGGGAGAAGTGAATATTGAAGATTCACTTCTCCACCACCTTTATCATGCAAAAATCCCGATTTCTACATAATATTAAGGCAAGTAAGCATGCAATGTATTTAAAGACTTTATTTAAAGAGGGAGAAGGGTTTAGTGGCTACCTATTGTAGTCCACAAGGTGAGATCACCAATAGTATGGTGTCTACCCCTTCTACACACCAACAAAGGAAGCTTCTTTGGACCTTAACCTTGGAATGTGTGTGTGTGTGAGGAGGGAGGTGAGTGTGTGTGTATGAGAGAGAGAGGGAGACTCTATTTGGACAGAGTTTCCCCTATATTACTGATATTCTCCCTAATTCTCACTCCTTCGTCCTCTAAAATGATCAGCCATGCCTTGTAATTATAGGCAGGCTGATGGGGCTTCTTATGTCGCACGACAAGGGCAGTTAAACCGCCTTAGTGACTTCTATGTCGGACGACAGCGTACTCCTTTTGGCCATATTGGGCCGAATGCTTGGCAGGCCCAATGGACTGATGGGCTGCTGGGATTTTTGGACTAAATATTGCCTTTTAGCAATTATATTAGCCCAAAATTTAACCAAAGTGAATCAAAAACATGAGTTCGGATCGGGGTACTCACAGAGCCCCTCGGCGACGTCACTTCCACGGGAAGTGGGGTCGTCGTCACAATGAGAATCCCGAGCCGGACACGAACGGCGGGGAAAGAGGTGACCAAGATGGTCAAGTGGCTGGACCTCTTATGAAGAGGATTCCTACGTATCCCGTGGGGGAATCAAGCCGAATCGTAGTTCGTTTGAAGATGGGGGTGCCAATGAAAGGCTACGGGTTTTGTACCCGAGATTGACTGTTCTAAGGGGAGTCACCCCGATGACTTGACTTTTTTCTTTGGGAGTCACCCGCAAGAGATGGGCGTTTATACCCGAGATCGACTGTTCCAAGGGGAGTCACCCTAATGATGGGCTTTTATACCCGAAAGTGACTGTTCCAAGGGGAGTCACCCCGAAAACTGTGACTTTTTCTTTGGGAGTCACCCGCGAAATATGACTATTTTTCTTTGGGAAGTCACCCCGCGAACTTGACTGTTTTTTCTTTGGGAAGTCACCCCGCGAACTTGACTGTTTTTTCTTTGGGAAGTCACCCAAATGAACTTGACTTTTTTCTTTGGGAGTCACCCCGCGAACTTGACTGTTTTTTCTTTGGGAAGTCACCCCGCGAACTTGACTTTTTTCTTTGGGAGTCACCCCGCGAACTTGACTGTTTTTTCTTTGGGAAGTCACCCCGCGATTTTTTACTGTGTGGAAAATTTGTACGGTCTTTCCGGACCGGGTAGTTTAAGGCCATTTCGGGCCATTTTCTGTGCTAGAAATTGTACGGTTTTCCGGACCGGGTAGTTTAAGGCCATTCCGGGCCATTTTCTGTGATGACCAAGAGAGGTGGGCATTTGAACCCCAAAAGAATGATGGATTTTAATGACAGGCAGTCAATGGGACTTGACCAAGTTGACCAGGGGCAAAAAAGGAAATTACCCCTTCTGGAGCATGGTTGTCGTCCGACAGGGGAAGTCCCCAAGGCAGTTTTAATTAAAACCGCAGGTCGTAAGACAGATCTAAAAAAAAACCTCCATTGCCGCCGAGACCAAGGAGAAAGAGGAGAGAAAATTTTTGAAAATTCTTCTTCCATTTTGATTTAAATCAAGAAATTGAAAATGCCTCCGCGAGCCGAATCGAGAAGGAACGTGCAGCAAGTATTGTCCGAGAGACGGAAGCTTGTGGATCGGAACAAGCGGAAGAGATTCCCCGAGGGACACGGGCTTTACCCGGGTCTCAATTTTCATACTTCTACGTTGGAGCAGAAGGGGGTAAGTGATTTAAAAGATTAACCCTTTTTGAAATTTGATTTCTAGGGTTTGAGATCGAAATTGGGAAAATTGCACCCAAATAGGAATTGCATGCTTGGCATGAAGTGCATTATTTTGAAAGATTTTTTTCTTTTCTTTGTTTTTTCTTCTTTTTGAAAGAATTTGGTGATTTTTTGAAAAATGCACATGAATGAATGCACATATTGTGATGAGCATGGTTTTTGATACCTGTGTTGTGCTTACCTGCAGACTTTGCGGACCAAGGGGTCCCCTGAGGCTATTGCGACCATTTGGGTCTTCTCCCGGGCTCTTCTGATTTGCCGGACAGTCCTAAGGGACTGGTCTTTGCCGCTGGTCTTGGACCATTCTTCACAGCTGTCGGAGCTTTTGGGGACACGCCGAGGAGCGTGGAGCTTGTGCGAGCCTTTAGGCAGTTCTGGTGGGACTCTACCCACACCTTCCATCTATCTTGGGGTGAGTCGACCATCACTCCATATGACTTTACTGCTATTACTGGTCTGCAGTTCACGGAGAGGCCGATCTTTTCTGAGGACCCCGGTGTGCTGAGCACAGATGCTATCAGAGCTTTAACTGGATTTACCCTTCACCTGAAGGGTAATGGGGTTCCTCTGGCTGAGTTGCACTCTGCTTTGACTCATCAGTGTCGTCTTTTTGCTGAGGATGCTGCTACTGTTACTGCTGAGCAGTTGGCTAGGGCCTTTGTCTGGGCCGGGTTGACTGACACCCTATTTTGCAATGCTTCTACGATGGCACTGACCCTTCTGTTGGAGCCTCTTTGTGATTGGAGCCAGGTGTCCACTTTCTCTTGGGGAGAGGCTAGTTTGGCCCAGGTGTACAGGGGCCTTGATGAGGTGAGCAGAGACAGTGTGACTTCTCTGGATTTTTATCAGACTGTGTTGGAGGTATGTCCTTTGCTTTTCGCGACTTGACCTCTGCATTTGACTTTTCTGTCATTATTCTTTTACTGTTGCTGCACACTGAAAGCTTTCTGTCTTTTGATTTCAGGTGTGGGCTTATGAGGTGTTCGGCTGTTACGCCTGGACTGTGCCTGAGAGGATTGCGGCAGATCTGTTCCCTGCCATTCGCCGTTGGACATTCGGAGCGAGGGAGAGCCGGAAGGTGGACGGGGTTAAGCCCCGTAAGACGGCTTGCTACCATGACATTATGATTGCTTTGAGGGGTACTCCTGTTGGGTTGAGACATTTCCCCTGGCATGGTCGGTATGGTGAGGACTTGATTGGTGCTGCTGCCCTGGTGACCAGGACGAGGAGGCTGTTGGTTGGCCTGGAGGGAGATGCCCTGTATTTAGGGGAGAGAGTTTGTAGGCAGCATGGTCCTGGCGCTGCTTCTCGCGTCCCTCATGATCCTCCTGAGGGGATATGACATATCCGAGCCCTGCCTGATCTGGAGCGGCTGCGGACTGGTATTGATGCTTTCGAGCTTTCTGATGGTGGGGACTATGCCCAGTTCGTCTTCACCCGGTTGGTGACTCCTCAGGTTATGGCTACTAGGAGGGCAGCGGGGATGCAGCTGCCGGCACCTCCCCGCTTTTTTGAGTATGAGGCTGGGGGCAGTATTCGTCGCTCGTCTTTTGATATGTCTGAAACCCATTCGCATCTGCGACTGCCCCGTGGGACCACCTCTGTGAGTGATCTTTTCCTTTTTATGATTCGTTCAAGCTTTTAACTGCTTTACTGTCTGCATTGATTGCTTCTGACTGCCTTTTCTGTTTTCATTGAACAGGTTCCAGTCAAGACGTTCAGGAAGGTGGCGAAGGCGTTTACCGGTGCCATGAAGATGCTGTGCCAGTTTCAGAGGAGCGCGGAGCATTGGAAGGGGAGGTGCAGCTCCCAGCCCGGTGACGTTGTGCCTCCGAAGAAGAGGCCCAGACCAGCTTTGGCTCCTTCTGGTTCTCAGACGGGCGGATCTAGTCAGCAGCCCCAGCCTGAGGGTGATGATGGCGAGGATGACCCCTACCAGCCCCCTTATTCCGTCATTCCTGATTGGCAGGGGTACTATGTTGAGCCCCAACCTTGGACGCATTATGAGGGCGATGATTCTGACGGCGGATCCATGAGGTGCCGGAGGGTGGCGGCGACGGCCAGGAGCAGAGTGGCTCCGAGGAGGAGGTGGGCAGCGTTCAGGGTGACGACAGCTCCGAGGAGGGCGAGGAGGACGATTCCGAGCAGGAGTGACCAGCTGCGGTCCCCTTTTGCCATGCTTTGACTCTTTTAGGAGAGAGAAGAAATGCATGTGCTATTTTTTTTGTTCTTTTGGACTGTAAAACAATGTTTTATTGCTTTTGTACTTTGACAATTACAATATTTGTTTATTTATGTATTTGCGAGCTTATATGCATGAGTTTGTCCCAAGAAAGGCACAAAATGGTGGCTTTTGGGTGTGATTGGGTGTTTTTGTGATTTTTGTATGCTTTGGGCGACATTTATGTGTCTACGGGGGTGTTGGATGCCCCGAATCCTCTCCCGTGGGCTTTATGAGCGAGGGGGAGTGTTTAGGTATGTTTTTGTGGTGTTTTGGACAGGTTTGGGTGGTTTTTTGAGCAAGCGTTGGGTCGCTTGGGACTGCTGCAGTTGCTGCTGCTGGTGTTCCTGGGGACATTTTTCTTGATCAGCAAGCCCCAGCACTTTATAAAAGGCAGACTCGTAAACCACTCATTCCATCAGTCACATCAGGTGTCAAACTTGCCTTCCACTTCAAAATTAGCCCCAAGATTTGATCTTTGGCTCAAAATGGAACATTATGACGACAGATCTAAGACCAAAGAGCGTCAATTTCATTCCGATCTCATAAATCTGACCCGCCATCATCACGACAACAACTGGAGGATCATTGACCAACGATATGGGTTGAGATGCATCTGGGCATTAAAGGAGTGGGCGGTTGACTGGAATCTTCTCCGGGCGTCATCCAGATACTGGGATTGCGAGAGGCATGTCTTCACCCTCTCATATAATGATCTTACACCCATCATTGAGGAGTTCCGGGCATTGACTGGGGGAGCTGAGCTTAGGGATGTGGTCTTTCCCCGAGATCCGCGACCTTTGACTGAGCAGCTGGCCGATTTCTTGGGATTTCACCCCGAGCAGGTGATTGATCTGATTCTTGACCTGTCTTTTATTGACTTGGCTCAGATAGCCCAATTGGCTGTATCGCATCCGGAGCTGTTTGACCTATCGACAGCCATGGACATTTTTATGCTGATTATGGTCTCCCTGTACTGTTTTTGTGAGTACGACGGGGTGTGCTCTGGTTTACTGCTGGGAATTGTCAGACAGATGCGGGGTTCTCGAGGCACCACATTGGCTGATGCTCGACCCAGGCAGGGAGAGAGAGATGTAGTTCCCCTTCTGTTGGCGGAGACTTATCATGGGATGGACCGACTGTCTAGAGGGTCATTTCATATGGGACGCGGCAGCCCCAGTCTCTTATCATTGTGGCTCTTTGAGCGATTGAGACTCATTTCCCCATTACCTGTTGGGCAGACTGCAGCACCTTGGGTCACACAGCAGAGGCGAGTGGCTCCTGAGGCTTCACAGGAAGGCTGGCAGAGGCGACTGGCCAGGTATACTACCACCGATATTCAGTACTGGGTTCCCGGATGGAGGCTCGAGACCATGAGCGGTAGGCAGGATGACTCTGCTATAGTGAGGCTGCCGGGATTGCGCTTCTCGTCATTTAGCATCCCCTTGCTTGTTCAGAGGCAGTATGGATACCCACAGCAGGCTGTTGATGGGTTCAGAGAGCAGATGGCCCGGGATACTGTTCCTCTTGACATGACTGATATCCAGACTCTCAGGTTCTTTGCCAGGGCTTTTTCAGGAGCAGCTTTTCCCGCTCACACACTGATACGGAAGACCCGGGGGATTACTTATCTGTCCACCAGGTACCTTATCTGGTACAGGGAGCAGATGGGACCAGTTCAGCACACCATTGAGGCGTATTGCAGAGGGATCCGAGGAGGAGACCAATCTAGCCTGGAGCTACGTGACGCTGAGGCACAGGATGGCCCCGACAACGTGACCGATGATCCGACAGCGGATTTTGAGAGACTCGTAGAGAGGAGAGCCAAAATGAGGGATGACCCTGAAGTTATGGCTCGGAGGACAGCTCCGAGAGAGAGAGAGCCGCCTGTGCGGCCGAGAGCTGCCGGATTGGTTGACTCACCGACTCGTATTATTCCTGAGCCGGGGCGACGGGAGACAGAAATGTTTGGGATAGCTAAGCCAAAGACCTCCCGAGGACCGAGAAAGAGGAAGAAGAAGGGTGCTAGTTCAGGAGTGGGAACGAGCGACTAGGATTAGGTGACCTATCCTTGTATCCCTTATTTGCCGAATACGCATAATTTAGATGTACCTTTTAAAAGATATTATTTTGCTAATGTTAATGAGTCGAGAGTAAACCGTGCTTGAACTCATCAATGAATGTATTAATGTGATGAAAGTTGAAATTACTTCAGAGCTTAATCAAGACACATTTTGGTAATCACAAATACAACTGTTGACAGGATTTGGTGATTTTTAGACCGAACCGTGAACGGCTGCCTACGTTCCCCTTTTACAGATTGGACTAAGGGGCTCAGGTCTCCGTAGTTCGACCCAATTAATTTTGTGTTTAAGAAAGGGATAGATAGAAGGGGGACAAATGGTGCAACCCTGTTTTTTACCTAGACCGCCCGTTTTTAGGGTTTTCAGCCTAGTTGGGTATATTCTTTTAGCACCGAGCGCGCCCTTTGTTTTGCACGGACCGCCTTTGAGAGGTTTTCAGCCTCGTCCGGGTACATTATTTTCGCGCTTTTTTTTTTCTCTTTCTCTTTTTTTTTAGAGGGGGAGACTCGATTCAGACGTAATAGCGGCGCAATTTGTCGCCGTTCACCGGGTGCATGAAGGGATTACCATCCAAATCTATCAACATCATTGCTCCGCCAGAGAAGATCTCTTTACCGATACTGCCTACCTGCATTGGAGCCCACTTGCCCAAAGGACTGAATTGATTCGGCGGCTTTTCTTTTAGGACCAAATCACCCACTTTTATGTCGCGGGAATGTACCTTCTTGTCAAAGGCCCTAGCCATGCGCTTCTGATAAGCCCGGATGTGCTCCATTGCTTTAAGCCTTCGCTCGTCCAGGAGAGCTAACTTGTCATGCTGACTCTGAAGCCATTCTATTTTGTTGACCTCATTTTCAAGCAAAACCCGAAGAGAGGGTATCTCTAACTCAATGGGTAGAACGGCATCCATCCCATATGTTAAAGCGAACGGGGTTTCACCGGTGGCAGTTCTTACTGACGTACGGTAGCCCCAGAGTGCCAAGTGAAGCTTCTCAGGCCAATCCCGGCTCCTTTCAGCCATTTTCCGGATGATCCTTTATAGATTCTTGTTCGCGGCCTCAACAGCACCATTGGTTTGAGGGCGATAAGGGGAGGACTTGTGTCGCTTGATTCTGAATTCTGCGAGCAGTTTGTCGGCGTGTCCCTCGAAGTGTGACCCGTTATCTGAGATAATCTCGTTTGGAACTCCGTATCGGCACAGAATGTTTTCTTTTATGAAACGGGCCACCTTTTTGGAGTTGAGGACTTTGTAGGACGCTGCTTCAACCCACTTGGTGAAGTAATCCACAGCGACCAACACGAACTCGTGCCCGTTACTGCCGGCAGGAGTTATCTTCCCAATAATGTCGATCCCCCAAGTTGCGAATGGCCAAGGAGTGCTCATGCAGTAGAGATCATGGGGAGGGATATGGTTGAGATTGGAGAACCGCTGACACTTATCGCAGGTTCGCACAAACTGAATGCAGTCAGTTTCCATGGAGATCCAATAATAACCCATCCTGAGTATGCTGAACATCAAGGCTCGGGCGTTCATATGTGGTCCACATGAACCATAATGGACTTCTTCCATGACCTTTCTGGCTTTAGACTTGCTGATGCAGAGTAGAAGTGGGCCTCGGTGCCTTTTCTTCCATAGGTCATCTCCCGGTAATAACGTATCGTGCGTATAACCTTTTCAAAGCTTGTAAACTTTTGGCGCTGAGACCTTCTTTAGTCTACCATCCTTTTCCGTCGGGGAATGAAGCTTCGCCATGTTTAAGGTACTGAAAGATCTGACTGTACCACAAGTCATCGACCTTTTCTAGCTCGATCTGGCAAAAGTAGGCGGGGTTCTCGCGTCTCCCAACCCTGAATGGTTTTACTGATTTTCCCTCTGGGATTTCCACCAGAGAGGCCAAAGTAGCAAGGGCATCCGCAAACCTGTTCTTGTCCCGGGGTAGGTAGTGGAACGTGACCTCCTTGAATTGGTCGATCAGATCCTCCATGTAGGCATAGTACATTTGCAAGTACTGGTCCATGGTTCTCCATTTGTTGGATACCTGATTGATGATTAACTGAGAGTCTCCGTACACCTCCAGCTTTTCGACGTTTCTTTCCAAGGCTGCCTCGAGGCCGGCTATACAAGCTTCGTATTCCGCGGCATTGTTAGTAGCCGGGAAATTTAACTTGATAGCGATGGGGGTGTGCACATCCTTTGGATCAACCAACACCATGCCGATACCATTGCCCCTTTTGTTGGCGGCACCGTCGAAGAACAACTGCCAACGGTCTGTACCCTCTATTACGAAGATTCCATCGTCTGGAAATTGGGGTTCAAACTCGGGTGCTTCTGAGCTTGGGAAATCCGCCAAATGATCTGACAGAGCTTGGCCTTTGACTGCCTTGCGGGTTACGAATTTGATATCGAATTCGGCTAGGAAGAATGACCATTTCGCAAGCCTTGATGACAGAGAAGACTTTCCGAACAGGCACTTGATGGGATCCATCTTTGACACCAGGTGTACTGTATGTGCCAGGAGGTAGTGTCTCAACTTACTGACCACCCATACCAAAGCTGCACAGGTTTTTTCTAAAGCCGAGTAGTTTAACTCACTGTCGTGAAGCTTCCGGCTGACGAAGTATATGGCGTTTTCCACCTTTGAATCCGGCTTTTCTTGTGCGAGCATGGCTCCAACAGCCGTATCCGTAACTGTTAAGTATAGCAACAAGGGCTTGTCCTTGTGTGGAGGACACAAGATTGGGGGATGGACCAAGTAGGCCTTGATCATCTCGAAGGCGGTTTGACATTGTTCGTTCCACTCAACCTCCTGATTCTTTCTGAGCAGCTTGAAGATCGGCTCACAGATAGAGGTTAGCTGATGGATGAATCGGCTAATATATTGGAGATGGCCCATGAAAGCCTTCACCTCCGTGACTGTCGTCGGCGGCTTCATCTCCATGATGGCTTTGATCTTTCTTGGATCGGCTTCAATCCCTCGCTCTGTGACCATGTATCCCAGAACCTTTCCTCGGACTACGCCGAAGGTGCATTTTGCTGGGTTCAACCTCATTTCATGCTCCCGCAGCCGGTTGAAGAACTTCCTCAGGTCGCTCAAGTGTTGACCATCTGATCCCTTGGAATGAATAATCATGTCATCAACATAGACTTCGATCTCCTTGTGGATCATGTCATGGAAAAGTGCAGTGACTGCTCGCTGGTAAGTGGCACCGGCATTGTTCAGACCGAAGGGCATAACCGTATAGCAGAAGGTTCCCCAAGGGCTAGTGAAGGAAGTCTTTTCCTGATCTTCTTCGGCAACTTTAATCTGATTGTAACCCGCAAAACCATCCACGAAGGATTTGACTTCTTAGCTGGCGGTAGTGTCTACCAGCAGATCGATATTGGGCAAAGGAAAATCATCCTTCGGGCTAGCTTTGTTTAGGTCTCTAAAGTCCACGCATACCCTGACCTTGCCATTCGACTTGGTAACCGTTACTATGTTGGCCAACCACTTGGGGTATTCGACCACTCTGATGAAACCCACTCTGAGCAGCTTCTCTATCCCCTCTTTGACTTGGAGGGACCATTCTGGCTTGATCCGGCGAAGTTTCTGCTTGACTGGCCTGGCTTCTGGGTCCAGGGGGATTCGGTGCTCAACAATTGAAGTATCCAACCCGGGCATGTCTTTGTAGGACCAGGCAAATACACCCACATATTCCTTGAGCGGATCAATGAGGGCTTCCCGTTCTTTCCCGGTGAAGAAACTGCCAATCTGTGTCTCTTTGGGCTCTTCAGCAGTTCCCAAATTCACTGTAGTTAATACCTCATCGGCAGCTTGGGCCCGATTATCGTCTCGGTCAAAAACCTGCTTTATATTATCATTTAAAAAGTTTTCATCTAAAAGGTCTGTGTCCTCTTCAAATGAATCATTATTAACCACTTTTAAGTCATTAAGATTTGTCTTAGTTAACTTATCATTTGTTAAGGTGGCAATTAAGGGATACGCAGAAAGGTCAACCATTTCATTTAATGCAAAAGGGAAGACAGAGTTAACGACACGGTGATTATCATCAACCGTGAGGGTATCAGACCTATCTAGAGACTCGAACTCGATAACAAAAGACTATGAGGACTGACTCAGGATTACAGGGACGGACTTAGACTCTGACACACCAGGACGAGGGGTCAGCCCGAGCTTTTCCATCATAATCTCCCGGCTGGCGATCGGTCCCTTGAAGGAAGCCCAATTTCGGAGCGGCATCTCTGAGGAGCTGATGAAGGTGCGTGGATCAATCTCTTTGTCCCCGTCAAACTTGATCACTGATACGTAATCTTTCCCGGTCGGAAGATCAGCCATAGGTACATAATCATCTCCGGTCAGAAGGTCAACCATGCTGAAGGGATCTTTAGCAACAGCCCCTGCCATTGGCGGTGTCTCTTCACACAGATCAATCAACGGTGCTTCCATCAGTGGATCAGCCCCGGCTATTTCTGATAAGTCAGCTTCTTCGAACAAAGCTGCTACATCTTCACCCATATCGAGCTCGGTGGTAACACTGTCCCCAATCATAGGCTCGATCACGGACAATCTTCTGAACTGGTCAGTGAGATGAGAGTTTCCCCAGAATCGGTATTGGCTATCATAAGTAGTCACAGCCCCTGGGATATTGGATTTGCCAATGATAAACCCCTTGATAGGGTTGCACACAAAATCATCGCCTCTTTCTTTGACGAAGTAATTTTCCAAGGAAGGGTGATAAGGACGGAGATTAGGTTTGACATAGGGCTTTCCGGCAGCGCTAGCCTTCCTCTTTTCTGCGGCTTCAATTCTGTCGGCCTCTTTGTCCTTAGGGGTTTTCCCAACATATCCCAGACCTTCCTTGTCCCTTTTCAGTTTTAATTCCTTGAGCTTGTGAGTGCCCTGCTGACGTCTTCCTAGGCCAAGCCCCGGAATGTAGTTCATTCGCCTCATCATCACCATGACTGGAGGAATTTTATCAAATGAAGTTGTCAGGTCGATTGCGCAGATCTGGGCTTTTGGGCTCTCGACTCTGAACCGCTCAACATCAAGTTGGCTTCATCATGTTTGATTTCCATTACTGGCTTTCCCTCATCATCGGTGCCCTCGATGGTGACACTATCTCCGTAGATTATGGTTAGCTCGCCGTCTTGGACGAATTTGACGCACTGATGCAGGGTGGAAGCGACCCCATTGATTTGGTGCAGCCACGGCCTTCCTAGCAAGGCGGAGAAACTGACAGGAATGTCTATCACCTGAAACTCAACTACCAGAGGTTTCTTGCCGAACCACATGGTTAATGGTATTACACCCAAAACCTTCCGAGACGTGGAGTCATACGCCTTTATGGTTTGATCGGACGGTTTCAGATCAGTGGCCTTAATGTTCAACAGGCTCATCACTCTGGCAGGCAATACGTTCATGGCCGAGCCGTTGTCTACCATTACGTGGGTAAGCCGACGCCTATCCAACTGGACAGTGATGTGCAGGGATTCGTTGTGATTGGCTCCATACTTTGGCAAATCCAATTCCGTAAAGGTGATGATATTCCCGTACTGGGCGGTACCTATCAATTGGCATGCTTCGTCAGGGGTGGAGTTTACAGACACCATTGTCTTGGATAAGGCTTCCTCCAACTTCAACTTGTGAGGATAAGAAGAAGTTAAGAGGGACCAAAAAGAAATGTTGGCCTGGGTTCGCTTCAACTGTGCGAGGATTGGGTCATTCTCCATTGAATCCTCTTCGGCTACTCCTTTGGCGTATGGGTTTTTACCAGACCCGTCTCCCGGAATGACTTCTTCTTTGTCTTTTCCTGATGATCCGGAAACATTGGTTCCCAACATTTTTCCTGACCTGGTGAGCAGATTTACTTCAGCTTCCCGGTCCTTGTCGTGATCTGTGTCGGTTGCTTCTAATTTCGACCAATTCATTGGAGGCCCTTGTGTAGCATATGGCCAGGCTGCTTATCGTAATTGATTAACGGTGATGGCCGAGCTTGAACTGGCGGCGCGCTTAATTTCTTCCCAAGTGAGGGAGTAGATTGAGAATCGGGGGAAATGTCATTATCCTGGACATCATTTGTTGATTTTGTCATAGCTTCAATATCATCCCAAGACAACATATAGCAGAAATGATCATTTAATTCATCATCAACATTGATTACATCATTGTTTGCGGGCACGATAGCCTCAAATTTACTCACACCCTTGTTGGGGCTAGCCTCACCAAACTCTATGACATTGACAAACTCGATCATGTTGACCCTGTTGTTGTTGTTGGGGAGAGGATTGGTGACGATGTTCGGCTTCTCAATCTTGCGCTGGTCGATCGTGCTCGAACAATCCTTCTCGGTGTGAAGCAGCTGGTAGCGTGGCCCGACTCGATGGTAACGGCACTTTAAGCTACGATCCAGTCCCGGGGTGTTAGGAGTAGGGTAATTCTCCAAAGGCTTGATCATTCCTGTCCTCATCAAACCATCGAATACCTCTTCGAGCGGCATCCCCAAATCATCATACTTTGATTTCTGGGGCCTTCCTCCACCACGGCCAGGTGGCTGATTGTTTTCCCCTTGGATGTAGTTGACGGTGTTAGAGACCGCAGTTTCTTTGCCTTTTGAAGCAACAGGGGTAGAGCTTGGAACTCGATAGCGGAGCCGGAGTGTTACCGGGAGCAGGAGTTGGGACGATGGAGTAGGTAGCATTCTCACTTTCGCCCCCGCGCTCACCATTTCTCGCAGATTTGGGTAGTATCCCCGCCAATGGCTTCCCGATGATGGTTTGAAACATGAGAGGAAGATGGACTTTTCGTCAGAGAGGGGGATCGGGTGAACCAGCTCATTAAGCTTCTTGTTCCACCTTTTATAAAAGTCTGTCACGGACTCATCATGCCTCTGAATGGTGCCGATCAAGTCACTACGAGTGGTGTACCACTCGACACTTCCTTTGTATTTGTCCAAGAAAGCATCACTGATCTGGGACCACGTAGCCCTTGCTTCTGGTTTAAGGCCTAGGAACCACCTCAAAGGAGAGTCATCGAGGGTAAGTGAAAGTAAAGGGCCAGCATTTCTTCGGTGGCCCCTTTGGCACCCATTGACATGATGTAGCTGTTCATGTGAGTTTTAGGGCATGTGGAGCCTTCAAACTTGGTTATGGGGGGCATCTTGAAGTTCTTCGGGAGAGCCTTGGAGTCTTTGAGCTCTACGGAGCTGACCATGTTGGATCCGAAAGTCATTCGTGCACAACCTGTTCTTTCATATACTTCAATTCTTCTTTCA
Organism: Adenophora triphylla var. japonica; assembly: GCA_022495995.1. NCBI lineage: Eukaryota > Viridiplantae > Streptophyta > Magnoliopsida > Asterales > Campanulaceae > Adenophora > Adenophora triphylla. The sequence continues at coordinate 96,599 of JAFEMH010001722.1, read as the reverse complement.
AACTTGAAACCTCGGAGGATGGAGGTCGTCCCATAGTCGGAGCTACTGTTGAGGATGGCAATGGAAATTCTGGCGTGGGCTCGATTGGCAAGGCAAATGAGGAAGACCAAGAGTGCTGGGTATGCTAACATTACTGTCCACTAAGCCAACTGGGCTGGGGATCTTGTTCCCGTACATGTCGTACCCATTGAATTGGACATCGGGATTCTGGGCCCGAACTGTACTGATTGACTGCCGAACTGGCCAGGAGCAAGGGACCTGATACCGGTGCATGGAGCTGAATACGGGGTGGAACCGTACAGATGTTGTGTGAGAGGGGAACAAACCGCCGGCTGAGGGGTGTTGTTTTGGAATTGGGGTTGTGGATATTGCGGGATCTGATCCTGGCAAATCTGGCTTCCTGACATGCGATACCCGCTCTGCTGCTGATTGGATTGATCCTGAGGGGCCATAAACTGACCACCGAAGGTTGGGTTGGACGGCTGACCCGTGCTGTTATACGGACTTTGACTCCGAGTCCCAAACTGATTCTGAGTATACCCAAACGGCTCTTGATTGACACCACTGGGTTGCTGACCCTGCCCAAGCTGGTTCTGGGGATAAAACATAAACTGGCCCTGAGCACTGACCTTTGGTAAGGAGCTTGATTCGCCCCTCGGCCCGTATTGCATACCATTGCTGGGATAGGGGGAGGTCTTGGCATACCCTCATGAGTTGGCATCGAGAGGAAGCCAGGCACACCATAGGAGACTGGTGGGGGCATATTGTAAAGGCTTTGCCTAGGTTAGGATGGGGGAACAAAGCCCGTGCCGGTGATGGTAACATCGGGCTCTTCCCTAATTTCTTCGTACGACCCATCGGGGTGACGGATTACGGCAACGCCTTGCATGCGCATTACTTCGAAATAGCGAGCCCAACCGGCTTCCTCACGGGTGCGAGAGGCTTCGAGAGCTGCGCGGAGGGAAGCTTCTTGAGAGAAGTTGAAACCTGAGTGAGGGTTAACAAATGGACTTCCCGGGGGTGTCATGTGAGGACCCAAGCCATAACCACTGCTAGGAGAGGCATTTAGAGCTGTGTTCGGCCCCGTGTTCTGACCTTGATCTGGCCCTACACCCTGACTGACATTCTGATTCTGAGCTGGATCAACATTTGCATTCGGACCCGAACCCGCTGAGACTTGCGAATCTGCCATTTCTGAGACTGCTGGAAATGAACCCCTGACTGGAGAGAAACTTATTAACCGACCGCCCGGAACTCTGACCCAACACTTGCTCGCTGAAAGGGGGAGAGAACGGTTTTAGGCAGGGGAGAGGATAGGCTGAGGACGGACTCATGCATATGCTCTTTCTTTTTTTTTATATATTTTTTATATATTTTGTTTTAAAAATGATTTTTATTAATTCTAGGAATGGTTGGAAAAGGGGGAAACCTTCTTTTTCGCATTCTACACTATTCCTGGATCAGTGGGTTCCATCACTACGTCTATAGACCCCCTGTATTCCACCTGTATTGCACCTCCGGGACGGACAATCCCGGCAGAGGTCCTATAGGGCACGTGGAACCCACCGACCGAAAGGGAGAACGAACCTATGGGCATACGAGCCAAAACAGGTCAAACTCGGGGTTTTCAAAACCAAGTCCAAGTCAACGTCTAAACTCGGGAGAAGAGAGGGTCGAACGTACGTTTGAACGTACGAGACCGCAATGACCTCTCCTCTTTTCGAGTTGGAAATCTGGCATGGCCTCTCGTCACTTGGTGGCGAAATTTCGGCATAACTCTCGTTAGTATGCGTTAAGAATTCGACATGGTCCCGTGTTGACACATGTCGAGAACGCGTCATGACTTCTCATGAAGCCAAGCCGAGAAATCGATATGTACCTACGTCGAGACATGTAGAGATCTTAACGTGTACTTACGTTTGAATTATGTCGTGATTTCGACACGAAGAGGGAAAGTATGCCAAGATTGACGAAGCATGACTCGGACTTTGTGAGAAAATTTTGAAGACCGAGTTTAAAATGTTTTGAAAAGTATTGGCCAAAAACCAACCGGTCACGGTAGAAAGTGTGTCACGGACAAGTGTTGGCTGACTCACTGGCTAGGAGGACTTTAGGCGCTCAAACGTCAGCGAAACACGTCGCTTTCCGCGATGCCGTCCGTACACTCCCGGGTTCTAACTCTATGTGCGGGTAGAGTGCGAGTAGTGTGAAGGTATTTTCTAGGAAAATATTTTTTGCTTTTTGTAAAATATTTTTTTCTTTTTTTTTATGCACTATGCAAAGAAAAAGCAAAAGAATGAGTCAAAGCATGACAAAAGGGGACTGCCCCAAATGTCAGAATTTACCAGTAGCTGTAGTCCAGCGTCATCCTGCCCTGTTCTGATCAACGGGAAGAGAAAATTGCAAAGGAGGGAAGCCCCAAAGCATGGCAAGGTGCATTTGAGCACACAAAATGGCACATATGTACACACAAGGTGAATGTCGAAATTGTCCAAGTTGATTTGAAGAAAGTTAGACTCTCTTAAGAAAAACTTTTCTCTTTTTAGAAAATAGAAGAATGATACTGGTACGTGGGATTGTTAGACCACCATTTATCCCAAGCCCCGGGTTAGGGAGCAATACAGGAAGGTTAGTGGTTTCCACCTATATACCAAGTATCGTCTTCATTTTTTGTTTAGAACAAAAAAATTTTCAATGTCCCCAGCGGAGTCGCCACTGAATGAACGCTCGCCCGAAAAATTTGGTGTTGTCGATAAATCATTTCCCCCTTTTTTGAAAGAGTTTCTTTTGTATTGAAAATGATACGACAAGTTTTGAAAACTTCGGTTTTGGGAGTCGCCACGCCGTTTTTAGAGGAAAACATTGAAAAACCTATTTTTAAGAGATTTTGAGTCCGGGAGTCTGGTTACGTGTTTGGGAAGAACTAGAGAGTTCACCCAACACGCCTCTTTCGAGACTTTCAATCAACGTTGGACAATTTTTGGACATTCAAAGTGTGTGTGCAATATGTGTCGACGTGTGAAAAATGCAAATTTGACATTTTCATTGATAATATGGAAGCTGAGTACAACTTGTGAGCCATGACAGGGGGCCACACCCTTTTACATATTATGATTATCAAGACAAGGCATAAGGTAAGACAATCTACCCAGGGAACTTCTATGTCGTCCGACACAAGACCTCTTAGGCAGAGGGTGTCGCACGACATGATGTCTCTTGGTCAGATTGTCTTATTACAAAGACCAAGCAGTTTCTGTAAATGGAATGATATTTATTTAACTTAGTAAAGACACTATTTGAAGGTCTAAACTCAGTTTGGGATTGACGGGAGTGAACAAAGTCACGATAGACTTTGAATGACACGGATGTCATGCGACATGGAACATCCGAGGTTATCCATGTCCTAATGACAATCCGCCTCCAATAAATCGCACCCAAACGGATCATAGGCACTCAAATAGTGGCTTATGAGCCACAAAAATGCTTAGGTAAGCTCTGAGTTGCAAAGGGAGTGAACTGGACAGATCTGAAGTCCAAGAATGGCTTTACAGCCTTCTGGGATCTCTATGTCGTATGACACAGGATCTCCATGGAGTCCCATGTCGCACGACATAGATAGGCCATTTTTGTGCCCTTGATGCTCCGTTTGTTTCCCTTTGTTCCTCAAGGCAAACCAAGCATATTCAACTACTGTAAGCAGTAATATAATACTAATATATGAGTATTATGGGAGGATCACATGGCTTTAGTGGCCAAATGTGATAAATCACATGTTTTTGGCCACTTTGAAGTAGCCATCACCTCCTAACTCGAAGTAAATGCATAAAGATTGAATCTTTATTGATCCTAAGATGATCAAATGTACAGATCTGAGGTGGGGAGAAGTGAATATTGAAGATTCACTTCTCCACCACCTTTATCATGCAAAAATCCCGATTTCTACATAATATGAAGGCAAGTAAGCATGAAATGTATTTAAAGACTTTATTTAAAGAGGGAGAAGGGTTTAGTGGCTACCTATTGTAGTCCACAAGGTGAGATCACCAATAGTATGGTGTCTACCCCTTCTACACACCAACAAAGGAAGCTTCTTTGGACCTTGACCTTGGAATGTGTGTGTGTGTGAGGAGGGAGGTGAGTGTGTGTGTATGAGAGAGAGAGGGAGACTCTATTTGGACAGAGTTTCCCCTATATTACTGATATTCTCCCTAATTCTCACTCCTTCGTCCTCTAAAATGATCAGCCATGCCTTGTATTTATAGGCAGGCTGATGGGGCTTCTTATATCGCACGACAAGGGCAGTTAAACCGCCTTAGTGACTTCTATGTCGGACGACAGCGTACTCCTTTTGGCCATATTGGGCCGAATGCTTGGCAGGCCCAATGGGCGATGAAATTTCTTTGGGATTTTTGGACTAAATATTGCCTTTTAGCAATTATATTAGCCCAAAATTTAATCAAAGTGGATCCAAAACATGAGTTCGGATCGGGGTACTCACACCTTCACCTCACTAGAATCCCCCATAGTAATAGAAATTGTGAAGCTTCCGGGGTCTTTTAGTTTAGGTGGGAGGTCTTGTCGGACTATGGCACTAGCACTCTCTCCCAATATCAACATCTCATTCTTTCCATACCTATGATTTTTAGAGTTTAATTCTTTGAAAAATTTTGCATAGGCCGGAATGTTTTTAATCACATTAAGTAATGGGAGGTTTGTGCTAACTTTGGAGAACATCTTCGCCAATTCTTTCATTTAATGCTCTAACTTATGTCTCATCAATCGACCGGAAAAGGGCACCGGTGGTACATATGGCTTGGGGGGTATATAAGTGTCTTTAGATTTTCCCCCAATCCACATGTACTCTTTTCATCATCTTCTTTAGAATTAGGAGGAGGAGAAGAAGAAGATGAAGGAGAACTAACCTCTTGACTTACCACTTTGCCATTCCGTAGTGTGGATATGGCCATTGCTTGATGTCCTTGGCTCGGAAACATTCCAGGCTTGTGACTTTAAAGGGCTTCAGCAGTTTGCCCTATTTGAGTTTCAAGCTTTTTAATGGCGGCACTTTGCTGCCTTAATTCTTGTTGTTGCTCCAACTTCATTCTTTCCAATGCCTCTTCCCAAGGTTCTTTCCTAGTTTCAAATTTCCCTTGGGGTGGTAGATTATGTAATGGTTTATTTTGATTACCTTGGTTTCCTCCCCATGAAAAGTTGGGATGATTCCTCCTAGGTGTTGCTATATGGATTATTTTGTGGAGGCCTTGGGTTGTATCCATTGAGTGCATGTACCTGCTCATCATTAGAAATAAATTGTACACCACTAGGACAAAAATTAGCAGCATGAGTATGAAGACCACAAATAGAACAAGCATATTGCACAACATTAGAACCCACAGAAGTGCCTTTAAACATAGCAATTAATTGAGATACTTGTTTAGCCAAATTATCATTACCCTCTAACTCATGTACTCCCCTAGCCTTACCCCTTGTACTCTTTTGTTGGGAATTAGCACCCAACATCTCAAACAAAGCATGAGTCTCTTGGGGAGTTTTGGCTCCTAGTGTGCCCCCCGCCGCATTATCAACAATGGCTTGATTAACATGATTCAAGCCTTCATAAAAAGTTTGATTTGACAATGACAAGGGAAAATTGTGATGGGGACATTGCACTAACATCATTTTAAATCGGTCCCAAGCCTCATTAAAAGGCTCACCTACTTCTTGGGCAAATCCAATAATCTTTTGCCTCATATTAGCTAACGTGTGATGGGGATAATACTTTTATAAAAACACATCATGCAATTGATCCCTCGTGCTTATACTTCTAGGTGTTAATATCATAAACCATGTCTTGGCCGCCCCTTTCAGAGTGTAGGGGAAGCACTTTAATCTTATTTGCTCATCGGTTAAACCTATTTTGCCTGGAAACTGAGATACTATCATCATATACTCATGCAAGAAAGTCAAAGGATCTTCGGCCGGTAGGCCTTGATAAATGGGCAACATGTTAAAATATTGACCCTTGGCTTCAAAGTTCTTTGCCTCCTCCATTAACACAATACAAGAAATGGAGGCATCGACTTTAGGACGACAAAAGTCCTGCATAGTTTGAGCCGGTGGGATTGCCATCGCGGCTTTTTCCTCTTCTACCCCGGTGGTAGAAGGATTTAGGTCACTTTCGAGGGGATTGTCCTCTTTTAATTCATGTTCTTTCAAACGCCGACCTAATTTATCAATGTCGTCGTTCAATGGCTCCAAGGTAGGAATCAAAGAACGAAGCATACACTAATAAAATTAACTTGTTCGCTACACAAGTCCCCGGCAACGGCGCCAAAAAACTTGATGGAGAAAATCTCCCTCTTATTATAAATACCTAACAAGTGTACTAGTTACCACTGTAGTAATATGTACAAAGCAAGGGTCGAATTCACAGGGACTAAAGTGGAACAAGTATATTTTATTAATGTATTAAAGTAACCAAAAGAAGGGGTTTGATTGTTTGAATTATTAATCCTAAGAAAGCAAAATAAAACAATTAAAGAAATCAAGAGAACAAGATGGATTGGGGATCGTAACAATTATCACTTTATGCTATTTAAATCATGTAAAAAGAACTCAATCACATTCTTGGGTTCTTTCACAAAAATATAGAATTAAGATGTTAATATCTTCAGTTACGTCGATAAGAACATTAAAACCCTAATATCTTCTATCTTGTTTATATATTCCGTTAAGTCAATATAAATATTCAAGAGATTCAATTTAAATCACAAGAACATAAGAACCTAGATTCATTGATTTCAGTTACGTCCTCAATTAAATCTATTCTTCTCAACAATGGTCAATGTATAAATCATCCATGTTACTGAAACGATTTATACCCAAATAGATTCATAGACCAACAGTATCTTAACATACAATTGAAGCCTATGAATGACACTACTAGAAAAAGGCCATTTACCGACGGAAATTTCCGTCGGTAATTCTACAAATCCGTCGCTAAATGGATATTACCGACGGATATCGTCCGTCGGGTTCCGTCGAAAATAATTGGTTGGTAATACCGACGGACAAATTCCGCCGGTATTTACGTCGGATTATCCGCCGGCAAAACAAAAATTCCGCCGGAAAAAGTCCGTCGGAAATGAGTTAAGCCGGCCGGTTAACCGGAGCAATGCCGGAGGTTACCGATGGAAATATCCGTCGGTAAATATTAAAAAAATAAATAAATAAAACCCATTTACCGACGGTTATAGCCGTCGGTAAAAATAAAATTTACCGTCGAATATGTCCGTCGGAAATCTAAACCGAATCCGACGGCTATATCCGTCGGTAATGGGATTTATTATTTAATTTTTTTATTATTTTCCGACGGATATTTCCGTCGGAAATTAGAATAATTTATTTTTTTTAATTACACCACCGACGGAAATATCCGTCGGTAATCTGGCCAGATTTTAAAAAAAAATTTCTATTTTATTATTAATCCACCTGTAAACCTGTCAAACCTGTTTAAACAAATCCCAAAATAAAATAAACGCAAACAACATACAAACATCAAACATACAAACATGAAATAAACTCAAACTGTATCAAACAACCTAAAGCGAAAGGGGAAAAGGGAAAAAGGGGAAGGGGGAAAAGAGGAAAGGGAAAGGGGAAAAGGGGAAAGGGAAAGGGGAAAGGGGAAAGGGGAAAGGGGAAAGGGGAAAAGGGGAAAGGGAAATTGTTTCGCTTGGGGAAAAGGGAAGGGAAATGGAAAGGGAAACAAAATATATTTGTTTACATTACATGCCAGCCAAATAAAATGAATGTCAATCAACCACGACCCCGACCCCGACCACGAGCGCTGCCGCTACCGCTACCATCGCCACTACCACCGCCACTTCCCCTAAGGTATTGACTGACTGACTCATCAGAAGCGTTACCGCTATTACGTGGCTGTGGCTGTGGCTGTGGCTGTGGCTGTGGCTGCAAATTCATGGAAGCCAAGTATTGTTGCACGCGCTGGTCAATCTGTTGAGCCAATATACTAGCCATCTGGGTCTCCATCTGGGTCTGCACCCGGGCCTCCACCCGGGCCTCCACCTGGCTCTGGATCTGCTCCACTCGCCTCTCAACCTCTCTGTTCACCCGTTCATCAAACGCTTCTTGATCCACATGATGACTGCCGCCGGAGGAAGAAGATGAAAAGTATGAAGTAGTAGGGTTGCGGAATGGCATGTTAAAATACCCCGCACCATGTCCTCCGAATCCAGGCAAGCGATCTCCCTTCGGTTGCTTGCCGTCGAGGACAATGGCCGCCCAAAGCTTTTCACGAAAGGCGGGCCGCTCGGTGCTCTCAGGAGCCAAACTTCCTTCTTCAATAGCCTCCTCACGAGCCCGCCTATCATACTCTTCCTGAAAAAAAAAAAATATACATTATACACTATCGTAGAAAATAATATTTCTTTAACTAAATAATTTATTATTTACTAATAGAAAATACTATTAACACTTACAAAAAGGGTCTGGTAATAAGGATTGACCCATTGTGGCCCTGAGCCATCAGCAGCCTCCGTAGTATGTGTAGCCAGAAATACAGCAGCAGCATCAGCCTCATCATCTCCATGTTTCTTACGCTTAACATATAAAAAAATTTAAACTTTAAAAAGCTGGAGAATAATAACAATATATGAATCAAATAAAGTATTGCTTAATTTACAAACGGATAATAAATGAAGTTTACCATTCTGGACCAAGTCTCGCTGAAGTTAATTGATCCTCCAGTGTGCACACTCCCCCGCCCCTCTTGTGTGTTCCTATTCTTCTTTGCAATTTCTGAACTTTTTTGAAATTTCTCACTGCTCCAATAGGCTTCCCACTGCTCCCACGCAGTAGCGGAGAAATTAGCTGGAGGCAAACCATCAATTAACCACTTTGCTCTCATGTCGTACACTTTCCCTGCGTACCGCTTAGCAACCAATTTCTTAAAAGCCGCCTCGATTTGGGGGTCGGTAAACCCAGGGCATGAATATACGTGCTACAAAAATAGTAAAAGTAGTTAAATAAACAAGGGAATAGTCTACAAACTTTACAAAGGAAAGAGAATTAAGTGATTTTACCCGAAACTGGCTATACCAGATAGCGTACACCTCTTTTGATATCGACTTGGGGGTGGGATAAAATCCCTCAAAATTATACCCGCTGAATAAATCCCCAAACCATCTAGCCGGATCTCGACAACCACCATGTATAAACCTATAAGATATTAATTGAAAAACAATATATCAATATATATACAAATAAAAAGACAATAATAAAATGTAAACATTACAATTAAATAATACTTACTGGCCACTGGGAGAGATAGATATTTCCATTTTTCCATCCTCATTAATAATTGCGTCCAAGTTAACCCGTCCGGATGGTTCACTCACTGGAGCACTAGAGCTTACATTACCTTGACTGCTCAAGTCCTCATCACTACGTCCTGAACCAGACGTAGAGCCCCTCCCTCCAACCCTTGGAGAAACAAGACGATGGACAAAACTCGCAACCTTGCCTCTCTTTGAACGATTGCCACCTCGACCCGACATATCTAAACTAGTATATTATATATACAAATAAAAACAATATATCAATATATATACAAATAAAAAGACACTTCATTTAGGATGTGAATAATTTTAAATATTAATATTTAATTCTTTGTTGTTAAGTATATCATTCTCTAGGGTGAAAGGACAATTCATGTCCATTAGGTTTAGAATTGGGGTCGGCTTCTATCCCAAATTTGAAATACACGTATGAATTGCAAATATCACTTTGTCTACTTGCTTTATAATCGAAAATCAAGCAATTTTAATAGACAATAATGATATTTACAAATCATATAATCGTGCATAATTTTTATTTTTATTCATTACCATAACATGCATAATTTTGATCAATAAACAAGATGAGAGTCGTTATCATCCACAACAATCAAAACCCTATCTCAGCTTAGACCAAGAAAGACAGAGCAAATAAGTTCTTGTCAGTTTGAGCAAAGAATTTTCTGTTTAATATAGGTTTTTCGGTTTCAGTCCTCCTCTCTAAGGATCTCAAACATCACGGTCATGTTCTTGTCGCCCGCTTTACTCTTCAGTGGTATACGGTCACAAGTAAAAACAAGGTAACGGTATAACACCGAGTGAAGAGAAAACAGAAGCTTCTCCAATTTTTCAATCTCCACCTTCTATTTACCCAAGATCCTGATTGCGAAATCTTCCTCATGAGCTTGAAAGCTGGCGGTGTTGCCCTCAATTCTTTGAGAGCAACACCGCCAGCTTTCAACCTCATGGGGAAGATTTCTCAATCAGGATCTTAGGTAAATGGAAGGTGGAGATTAAAAAAATTGGAGGAAAGTTCTGTTTTCTCTTCACTGGTGTTAATACTGTTACCTTGTTTTTACTTGTGACCGTATACCACCAGTAAGAGAAAACAGACACCGACAAGAACATGGCTGTGATGTTTCAGATTCTTAGAGAGAAGAGGACCGTCAAACTGGAAAAACTCTTATTAAACAGAAAATCCTTTGCTCAAACTGACAAGAACTTATTTGCTCCATCTTTCTTGATCAAAGATGGACGGATTTTGATAGATGTGTGCGAGAAAGGCTCTCATCTTATTTATATATATACATATATGTATATTTATTATTATTATTATTATTTATTATTATTATTATTATTATATTATTATTATTTGTTTTATTTTTTTTTATTTTGTTTTTTTTATTTTTTATTTTTATTTTTTTATTTTATTTTTTATTTTTTATTATTATATTTATTATTATTATTATTATTATTATTTATTATTATTATTATTATTATTATTATTATTATTATTTATTATTATTATTATTATTTTATTACTATTTATTTATTTATTTATTTTGTTTTTTTATTTTTAATTTTTTATTATTATATTTATTATTATTATTATTATTATTATTATTTATTATTATTATTATTATTTTATTATTATTTATTTTCTTTTTTATTTATTTTTTTTTTATTTCATTTTTTTAGACATTCACCCCCTCACCGTCCCAATATGAATATCCAAGCCTACCAAACTCTTACATAAACCAACAATCTAGACCATATTCAAACCTTTTGACACCTAAAAATGCAAATGAAACAACTAGCACATAGAAAAAGACTACATAATTAAACCCACATAGACAGTTAATTATTCAATCCAAGCCTACCAAACTCTTACATAAACCAACAATCTACATGCGGCTGCACACACTCACACTCACACGCAGAACACACACACTCACAGCACACACCAAACACACCCTGCAGAACACCCACACACACAACACACACGGCACAACAGTAACACACACACATGCACAACATACTCACACACACGAAAACCTTGCAAACATAACAAAATCCAAGCACAGAGGTCACACATTATGATAGTACTTCAAATGTCATGACCAACAAAAAGATACGATTCAATATGCTTACAGATTTAAATATAGCAGTTACATTAGAAAAACTAGAACTTAACATTCAGATTTTTCATCAAAGAAGAAACATCTTCCACATTTCCCTCTAATGTAAGTTTCCAATCTCTCCTTTCAATTGTAACTTTGACTTCATCCCTATCGGAAGAAGACGATCCTTCTTCGAAATTGACATCTTCAGAAAGTGCAAAAGCTTGTGAAACTGGAGGTGCAAATAAAGGCCTTTTTTTAATAGCCGCCTGGGCTGCATCAAGAGAATGAAATCCCTTGTACACAGAATTGGAGAAACCATTTACTTGTGCTTTACATGCATCCCAGCTTGTGTAGATGCCCGGGATGCGTCCGACCCAGACAACATAATAACAATATGCCATATGTTTCTATAAAAAAGAATGTGATTTGCTAATCAACTCTACATTATATAAGAGAATATTATTTGAATTTTTTTATTTTTTTTTTAAAAAAAAGAGCATCAGAAACCCTAATCGAACAAAACGCAAGGCAGCCTAAAATTCACAAAATATACCAATACCAAAATCACAAGAACTCAGCCATGAACAAAACTCAATAAAATCATAATTTATAGATAAATAAATTTAGATTGAAACATTATATTCGGCATTTTAACATCATTTTCTACCCAATAAATCAGTTGGTATCATTAAAAAAGTGAAGAGTATCAAGATCAAACAGCTCTAATTCAACATAAATATTTTTCACTGCTTCATCCCTATATGAATGTTACATAAAAGAAGCTCTACAATTTAGAAAATTAAAAAATTACTCTAAGAGACTAACAACAATGAGAAGTAAAAAAAAAGTTCCAAACAAAATCAACACCAATAACAACAACTAAGAAGGCAACAACAACATGACAACAAGGGAACAACAACATGACACACCAAAAAAACACAGCACTAATAAGAACACAACAATAAGATAGTGCAACAACAATGATAACGGAATATTAAAAGATGACTATTAAGTTATAATGGGTCCATAGTATCCCAAATCTAATAATTATACACATAAAAATCAAAAGATTAAAAATAAAATCATACGAAATTGATTGCCTTCTTTAACTGTAAACTCAACTTGATGTTTCTAAACAAATCATGCACAATTATAAAACAAAATGAATCATAACAAATAAAAAACATAAAAAAAATAAAATCATACGGTTTCTTATAAAAATTGAAGGACTGAGAGAGAGAGAGCGAGAGAAATCGAGTGAGAGAGAGAAAGGGATTGAAAGAGAGAAAGAGAGCTTACCGGCGAGGGAGACGGCGATGGCGAACGGCTGCTTGTTTGGCTGTGTGTGTGCGACTGCGAGAGAGAGAGAGAGAAATCGAGTGAGAGAGAGAAATCGAGTGAGAGAGAGAAAGGGATTGAGAGAGAGAAAGAGTTCTTACCGGCGAGGGAGACGGCAACGGCGAACGACGAATCTCTGGCTCGGCGGCGACGGCTTCAGACCTAGGGCGTTGTTCGAACTGAGGAAGTGAGGAAGCGTAATAAAAATGGGAAAATTTTCATTATATATAGTCATTTGTTACCGACGGACAGTGACCATCGGTATTACCGACGGACTTATTTCCGTCGGTAATACCGACGGACATTAATCCATTACCGACGGACAAAACAAAAATTTAAAAAAAAAATTTCCCGGTAAATGGAAATTAAATTCCGCCGGTAAATGGGTTTTTTTCGTCGGTATTACCGACGGAATATGTCCGTCGGTAAATATCCGTCGGTAAAACCCCTGTTTCTAGTAGTGTGATCTTGAAGAATGTTGAGAGAACAAGAACAAGAGAGAGATATGAATAATTAAAACACTATCATAAAGATCAAATTATTACTTACCTCAATCCACGAATTAAATAACTTAGCCTTGAAGAGCCGTTAAAATAAATAAATAAAATCTTGTATTTGAATCTTCAATCATTGTAAAAAAATCTAAAATATGTAATATATAATAAGGGGGAAGAAAAGGTAGATAGAGGAAACAAAAACCTAATCTAGGGTCCTTTTTATATGAGGGAGGAGAAATTTCTGATTTACAGCCAAAATAGCTCAATTTCCTAATCAAAATAGGATTCTGCCGAAATTCGTCACAAATCTGTTACTGATTTTATTGAAAAACTACTTTTAATTTTGTGACGGACCGAATCCGTCACTGATATCCGTCGTTGATGCTTGGCTGGCCATGGGCGCGGCTCGGCCACCCTAGGCGCGGTCGCCCCTTTCTTCTGCCCAAATGGCGTGATCGCCCCCTTTTGTGCGTGATCGCTCGGCCCTTTGGCCCCATTTTTTTGGCCATGGCCCTATTTCTTGTGGCCACTCTCGGTCACTCTTCTTCTGGCTCATGCCTTTGCCGGCCACTTCTATTTTTGACCCAGCAACTGTCAGCCAGCCTTAACTTCACCAGTAGTCCTTTCACTTCCACTGTATTACAATTTAGTCCATGAATTTTCCTCTTTTGCACTTTGATCCCTCCTTTTTCGGTGAATTACAATTTAGCTCTTGAACTTTATAATACCAGTTTACTCCCTAATTTTTCATAATTGCAATTTGGTTCCTGAACTTTCAAAACAAATTTATATCCTTCATTTTCTGCCTAATTGCACTTCAACCCCTGTACTTTCAAAACACTAACAAACACATTAAATTATCAAAGTTTTGAGTATCAAATAAGCTTAGAAACATATCTTATGAATTGAATGAGTAAAACCACATCCATCACTTTCGCTGGACATGGTCTTTTAAGGAATCAATGGCATTTAGGGACGGGGGGAGTATACGCTCATGTTAGAGCTTTTGAGAAGGCTTCATCCAATAATTCACCTACCTAACCAACACAATGATATGGAACTAATTCACCACCTCTTCAGAAATGAGATAAGCATGGAAACCAATACATAATTTCATATGGGACATCAACAAGAACAAGCCAGAGTCCAAATAAAATGTAACGAATTCACTATAACATATAACTAATATTCTCTCTATTTTGAAAAGTTTTCCTCATTTTGATTTTCATGATTAGCTCTATGAAATTTTGACCACAACTTTATCAAAATCTAGTTATTCAAATAAAGTCTTAAAATAACTATTAATTTACCATTACGAATAATATCCATAACAATTTATCTTTTTTTTTTTTTAGAATTGTATTGAATAATTGAATTTTTATAAAATTATAGTCAAAATTCTATTGATTTGAACATGAAAATAAGAGTGAAATAAATTTTCTGGGATAGAGGGAGTATTAGATATACCTTGTGATACATACATGTAATTTCACGCCCCGAATAAATGTACTCCCTCCATCTCAAAATGACCATTTTTTGATTATTACAAAGGTATTTACAATGGTAGTGTAACAATAACAAGTTTTAAATTTTCATTAGAATAATTAAACTAAACAAAAAAATGGGAAGATCTATATATTTGGGACGGAGGAAGTAATAAATGTAATGTAATGCAAGGCCGGTCATGTGAAATTGGGATCTCGAAGCGAACTATTTACTTGGGCCCTTGTTTTTATTGTCCTAACACAACCTTAAAAAAACAAACACAACCTTAAAAAAACAATTGAATTAGCTGATAATTTTGGAATTATAATAATTGAAAAAGAAATTACTGTCAATATTTATTACATAGTGATAATTGTAAAAAATAAATAAAGTAAAATTTTAGTGATAATTGTTAAAAATTCAAAGATATTTCAATAATACTCACTTATTTCGGAAATGATTAACCTATTTTTTGTGTTCCTATGAATGAATTTTTAACAATAATTTTAGTTAATTCTATCAACGTAATGAAAATCTAAAACTATTACTCAAATTTCATTCAAAATAATAGAAAAAAATTGAAACGAGGCGAAAGAGTATTGAATAAATAAAAAAGATCTTTCTAAAAATTGTAAGTATTTCTAAAAATTGTAAGTATAGAGCTCAAATAATGTAAGGCCCATACTAAATTTCACAAATTGTTGAATGAAAGAAAGGCCAATACTAAATTTCAAAAAACAATTGAACAAAAAACAGTTAGCAAGGTTTGAATTGGAAAGGCACTCAAAGACAGTTGCCCTGACAACCGCACACAAAAGCTTTTCTGCCTAATATTCCGTGTATTTATATTTGGGGCCCCAAATACTTACATTTTACATTACAATTGAACAAAAAACAGGCCAATACAAAAGATATTTGGGGCCCTAAAATTCCTCTATTTTCCGAGAGCCAAGCGGCGGCTTACTTGGCCTATTCGTAGGGCCTGACCTGATGTAATGTAAAATGTAACTCATCTATTATAAAAGTCGAATTTCCCGACTGCACACGAGGCCACATATCCTACAACACTAGTGAGAAAACGAATCACATATGGACATATTTTGATGCAAAGACTCCGGAACGTCCCCTAAAGATCAAATATTGACACGATTGCAAACTGTAATTCGCAGATCATCCATCCAAAAAACACAATAATATGCAGTAAAAATACTACTAGCAAGCACGCAGTTCATGTCAAAATCAATAACGGTCAGGGGTCGCCATAGCTACAACTTTAGTACGAGTAACTGTTATATTTTCTCTATTATTTTGGCATGTCTATTTATTTTGCATACCAAAGGGTTCTTCAAAAGTATGACTGTCAATGCATTTGAGTTCCCTTCTTCGAATCCACAGTTGATCCAACAACATCACTGCAGACAAGTAAACAGACTGTCACCAAAACTGTAGAGTAGATATAGAAACACAATCACCACTATAAAATTTCCCTCCGTCCCATAAAGATAGATGTTCCCATTTTCCATTTTTGTTTGTCCAAAAAAGAAAATCTCATTTATAAAGTTATTAGGTTAATATCAATGAACTTCAAAAATTACCTACCAATGAAGAAGAGGGAGAGGGAGTAATGTAGTAATAAGTTAATCTCAATAAGGTTAGTGACGGAAATGAAAATAGATTGTAAAATGTTTGAATAATCAAATGGGACTGTGATTATATGAGACGGAAGGAGTATAAATCTATACTTACAGATCTCTTTGCAATTTGCCTCAAACTGTGCCATTTTGGACGTTTTCTAGTACTTCTTCCCCTAGCACTTGATTCATTTGCCCCCTCCATTGTTTCCTTGGCACATTCTGGGCGCTTTCTAGTCCTTATTCTACTAGCAATGGACTCTTCTACCCCCTCCATTTCTTCCTTGTCCTCTTTAGCTTCTCTTCCACTAGCATTGGTCTCTTTTCCCGCCTCCACTGCTTTTTTGGCATCTTCAACTTCCGTCCTTGCATTTTCCCTTTCGACTTTTTTGGACTCAACTTTAGCATTCATCTCTTTCTCTGCATTTTCCAAATTCTTCCGTGTCTCATTAATCATGCCTTTCAAGAAGTTATTACGACCTTCCGTCCCTTTCAAACAAATTTCAGCAAGCCTTATATCAGCCCGGAGGAGCTGTGCCTCGTTTTTCAATGCAGATTTTGAAGTGACGTCTAACTTGTTAAACCCTTCCTTCAAATACTGCAACTTTTGCACCTTAATTTCTTCATCTGCATTCCTTTGACGGGAAAAGAGATAATGCCTTTTATAAAAGTCTTCATCATTAACTTCATGGAATACAAAAGCCATTTGAGAGCGCCACACATGATCTGGTAGGTGAGAGAGCTTTTTCATTTCAGACAAAAGATTTGTAACCGGGCTTTCAAAGTCATCAACGATCGCTGGGAAAACCAAAAACCACAACAACACATATTACCTAACCATTGATGGAAATCCTCAAATTTAGACATGAAAATATGTGTACACATCCAAGCAAAACTATGACACAAATCCATATCCATATTTCACTCTTAACTTGAAGCTAGTAAGTAGCATTATTGCATATTCACCCTATTCAGTTGTTCCTTTTTTTTTTCTACGAATACTAATAAATCACCAAAACCGATAATTGTACTATGCGGTTGGACATGAGAGCAAGAGCAATACATAGGTAAAAAGTCTAAAAGTTAAAAAGATACGCAAGAATTAAAATATTTGGTTGTCATCATGATTTTAGGATGCTTGAGAAGCTTATATAAGCTTTATGACAATTGCTAACTCGATTGGAACAGCAATTAGACCTCCCCCCCTCCCCTCTGCCCCAAGTTGGATGGCTGATGATTGATCATCCTCCGGGCAGTAATCATCAATACAAAAGAATATTTTGCCTCTCCCAGAATGATTAAGAAAGGTAGCTAATCTCAAACAAACCAATTTGAATGGATTAATACGAACAAATAAGGGAATAATATAAAAACTGTTATAAGGATTATACATGGAATATTTGTACAAATTCTATCGAAACATACAAATCCAAATCCATATTTTTCACTGTTGACTTGAATCTAGTAAGTGGTATGAGGCATTTACCAAATAATCCCTTTATAGAAACAAAACTACTTTCTAAGACAATTTATAATTTGATTAACCATTTAGTCCCTAGCTTAATAACTACACCCTCACAACATTTTACTACGTTCACCCTCCTATCATTCCACTAAGTCCAATCTCTTTAACAATTTAATTTCTCTCCAACCACCCTCACCTTAGGTCACCCCCTCCCCATCTTCTCCGGTCAACACTTCCGGCAACCATCAACTCCGGCGACCAACTCCGACGACTTTTTCCGGCGACTTTTTTTTTATTTTTATTTTTTTACGCCGGCGACCTCTCCGGCGACCAAACAACTGAGAACTTAACTTATCAGTAAGTTCTCAGTTGTCAACTAAACTACTAAGAACACAATTAACTCCGGCGACTACCAACTCCGGCGACCACCAACTCCGGCGACCTCTCCGGCGACCAAACAACTGAGAACTTAACTTATCAGTAAGTTCTCAGTTGTCAACTAAACTACTAAGAACACAATTAACTCCGGTGACTACCAACTCCGGCGACCACCAACTCCGGCGACCTCTCCGGCGACCAAACAACTGAGAACTTAACTTATCAGTAAGTTCTCAGTTGTCAACTAAACTACTAAGAATACAATTAACTCCGGCAACTACCAACTCCGGCGACCACCAACTCCGGCGACCTCTCCGGCGACCAAACAACTGAGAACTTAACTTATCAGTAAGTTCTCAGTTGTCAACTAAACTAATAAGAACACAATAAACTCCGGCGACCACCAACTCCAACGACCTCTCCGAGGATTAGACCAAACAAGCGAGAACTTAACTTATCAGTAAGTTCTCAGTTGTTAACTAAACTACTAATAACACAATTAACTCCGGCGACTACCAACTCCGGCGACCACCAACTCCGGCGACCAAACAACTGAGAACTTAACTTATCAGTAAGTTCTCAGTTGTCAACTAAACTTAGTGAACACAATTAACTCCGGCGACTACCAACTCCGGCGACCTCTCCGGCGACCAAACAACTGAGAACTTAACTTATCAGTAAGTTCTCAGTTGTCAACTAAACTACTAAGAACACAATTAACTCCGGCGACTACCAACTCCGGCGACCACCAACTCTGGCGACCTCTCCGGCGACCAAACAACTGAGAACTTAACTTATCAGTAAGTTCTCAGTTGTCAACTAAACTACTAAGAACACAATTAACTCCGGCGACCAAAGAACTGAGAACCTATCAGTAAGTTCTCAGTTGTCAATTAAACTACTAAGAACACGATCAACTCCGGCGACCTCTCCGGCGACCAAACAATTGAGAACTTAACTTATCAGTTAGTTCTCAGTTGTCAACTAAACTACTAAGAACACAATTAACTCCGGCGACAACCAACTCCGGCGACCAAAGAGCTGAGAACCTATCAGTAAGTTCTCAGTTGTCAACTAAACTACTAAGAACACGATCAACTTCGGCGACCTCTCCGGCGTCCAAACAATTAAGAACTTAACTTATCAGTAAGTTCTCAGTTGTCAACTAAACTACTAAAAACACAATTAACTCCGGCAACCAAACAACTGAGAACTTACTTATCAGTAAGTTCTCAGTTGTCAACTAAACTACTAAGAACACGATCAACTCCGACGACCAAACAATTGAGAACATATTAGTGAGTTCTCAGTTCTCAACTAAACTACTAAGAATATGATCAACTCCGGCGACAAAACAACTGAGAACTTATCAGTAAGTTCTCAATTTTCAACAACTAAGGACATGATTAACTCCGACGACCACCAACTATCAAACAATTACCAACTATCAAACAATTGAGAACTTATCGGTAAGTTCTCATTTGACAATTGAGTCGGCTACTAACTTTGACCGACCTACAACTCGATTGTTTTTAGTTGAGCATAATGTATGAATTAAATCAAATAAAATACTACTTCCGTTTCAAAATAATGAATATTTAATTTTTAAGTTGCCATCTTCGTCCTAATTCCTCTCAAAATGAATATTTAATTTTTAAGTTGCCATCTTCGTCGTCGTAATTCGTCACAAAATAAACGTTCAAAAAAGTTCTACACTTATACTTAAAAGAAAATTTGTACTATGTTTTTATATTCATCTTGTACCTTTACCATTTATCATTTTACGTAGCCTACAATGACAAATCTGTCTTCTACCCTTTTAATAACAAGGCAAAGCACTTGACTCACTCTCATCTTCTTTCAAAACTGAATAACCATGAAACTCCAAACAATTCCTCTCATCAAACTCATAATATTATGCATCCTCATCCAACGAGTTCAACTCAGCCACCATTCGCCTGTGACTCATCCAACCCATCCACCAAATCCTACCCATTTTGCAAAACCACTCTCCCCATTTCCCAGCGAGCCAAGGATCTCGTCTCCCGCCTCACACTCGATGAGAAAGTTTCCCAGTTAGTCAACATTGCTGCCGCCATTCCCCGGCTCGGTATCCCGGCATACCAGTGTTTTGTTCAACTCCGGCGACGAAAATGTCCAGATCTGGACTAGATCTGTACAAATCTGCCGTGAAAAATTCTGGATCTGCCATGAAATCTGCCGTGAATGCTTGGTTGAGAGTATGGGATTCGCCGGAGTTGAGGGGGACGGTCGCCGGAGTTGAGGGATCGGCGCCGAAAGTTGTGGAGGGGAGGGGTGGTGACGGGAGAGAGGGAGTAGAGAGAGAAAGTGTGTGTGTGTGTGAGAGAGTATGGGATTCGCCGGAGTTGAGGGGGACGGTCGCCGGAGTTGAGGTATCGGCACCGGAAGTTGTGGAGGGGAGGGGTGGTGACGGGAGAGAGGGATTAGAGAGAGAAAGTGTGTGTGTGTGACAGTGTGAGAGAGAGTGTGTGTGTGTGTGTTTGTGACGGTGGGTGGGAGGGGAGGGGTATAATTATATCATTTAATTAAGTGAGGGATTATATGGTATGACAAAATATTTTTTAGGATTAGGAAGTAAATTAAGAAATAGGCTGTCTTAGGATGTAGATTAGATATTATTGAGGGACTATGGCGTAATTTTCTCAAGTGGTAGAGGTATTATTATATTTTCAAACAGGTACTCAATTTCGTAATCCATTACCACCCTCCCATGGCAGTCTTCCTCTCGATATCAAAATTTATAACATAGTCGAATAACAAGAAAACAAAACAACAATAAGATTAAAACCAAATCACGCTTCCACTCATAGAAATCCGGTAGGTGAAAGAGCTCTTTCACTTGAGACATCAAAACTGTGACAGTGTTTTCAAAGTCATCATCGATCACTTGGAAAACCAAAAACCACAACAACACATATTACCTAACCATCGATGGAAATCCCCAAATTTAGACATGGAAATATTTATACAAATTCAAGCAAACCATTGATAGAAATCCAAGTCCATATTATACTCTTAACTTCAAGCTAGTAAGTAGTATTATTACATTTTCACCTTCTATAGCTGCCGATAACAAAATTTATATCGTAATCCGAAGAACACCAAAACACCAACAGCAACAAGAACACATATTACGTAACCATTGATGAAAATCCCCAAATTGATAGGAGGGTTAGACATGGAAATATTCGTACATATTCAAGCAAAACATACAGATCCAAATCCATATTTTCACTGTTAACTGTGGTATTATTACATATTCAACTTAATAACAAAATTAATAACATAATCTGATGAACACAAAAACAACAACAACAGCAACAGCAACAGCAACAGCAACAGCAAGAAAATTAAAACCAATTCACGCTTCCACTCATAGAAATTAACAATAATCATCATAGTCAAATATATGCATAATGCATGATTTAAGAAAGGCTGCTAATCTCAAACGAATTTGAATGGATTTATAGCAAGAATGATTGAATAAT
This sequence comes from Adenophora triphylla var. japonica, assembly GCA_022495995.1. Classification (NCBI taxonomy): domain Eukaryota; kingdom Viridiplantae; phylum Streptophyta; class Magnoliopsida; order Asterales; family Campanulaceae; genus Adenophora; species Adenophora triphylla. Next base: position 74,796 of record JAFEMH010001722.1, on the reverse strand, counting down.
ACCTTCTTCATCCGCTGAAACATTCGCCATTGATGAGTAAAAGGAGATTGGTGAATGGGGCCGAGAAGGAGAAATGGGGAAATGAAATGGGACCAGTAGCCGCAATTTCCCAAAATCTAACCAGGTATTTTAAGTGACGTCAGCAGATCTAGAAGGCGGGAACTAAGAGAACCGGGTAAAACTGAGAACCGCCATTTTCATTTTCAGAAGAACAGGGAATCGCAATCGGTAAAACCGTTTTGGAACCATGCGGCTAATTTTTTGTTATTATTGAGTTAATAAACCTTCTAAATTCGTTAAAAAACTAATTAAATTCGTTAATAAATTGATTGAATTTAATTAAAAATCTAATGGATTTTAAAATTATGTTAACTATTTTCAGTTACATTGAATTTTAAAAAATAATTAAAATAAATGAATAAATTAGGACTGTCGAAACTGTGAAACCGAAACTGGCTATTGAAATTGGGAATTGAAATCACACGGTTCAAATACGTTTCCCCCAACCACGAAACTAAGAAACGGCAGTTCGAAACTGAAAACCGTATACAGATGTGAGAGCACGTCTTGTTCTATGACTCAACCATTTCAATGTAACTACACTCTTGTCACTCCGGTTCAATGTTTCAATATAGATTGTGATTTAAACAAAAATCAAAAATTCAAAATAATTGTCATTTTTTTTGTTAAAAAGCATTTAATTCCTATTTAACATTCCAATAGAATTTATGTCACTTTCTTAATTTATTGTAAATAATAATGTAGGAAATAAAGAGACAATAAATAAGAATAATATTGATAATTTGATCATTAAGTTGTTATACCAATTGTGTTACTCAAAACTAGTGAAAATGACATATATTTTGAAGTGGAGAGAATAGCATTTATTGCCTTTTCTAAAATAGATAATGAATTATTTATTGTTTTTTTTTTTCAAATGTTAAATAGTGTACTAATAATTTGAATTCAATTTTTAGGAGCAATTTAATAGATAATTAATCAATATAATTCCTTTAATTTACAAATGCTTAAATATTACACACCTCTTCGTCACATGAGATGGACAAAGTATTACAACAAGCTCAGGTGATGTTTTCATTTTTTTTGTTTGAATGAATTTTGAATAATACTTAGAGGTTAATTTAATAATTACTAACAAAAATTTAAAAGTATTAATTATTTTATTTATAATTTTGTATTATTAAGAAATTTTAGATTTCAATAAACTAAATTAATTTATAATTACTGCTCAAAATTCAGTTAAACAAATAGAGTTGGTCTTATAAAAAACTAGTTTTTTCTTAAGATAAGGAAAAACGTGTTTTCAAAATGAACGGTGGCAATTTTGTAATTACTGGCAACCATGTTCAAAATAAATGGTGGCATTTTTGTAATTACTGACAACCATGATAAATGCCAGTGTTAATATTACAAATGACCAGTGATTTCATACTGGCATTTTATAAACATGAAACTGGCACTTTTTACACGGGCACTTTTAAATACATAAACTGGCATCTCTTCAAAAATGTAAGCACTGGCGTTCAAAAATACATGGACTGGCATTTGAAAACACATTTACTGGCACTCAAAAATGCATATACTGGCACTCAAAAACACTTATAATTATTTTTGCTGATATTAAAAAAAACATGAACTGGCATTCAAAAAAACATGGACTGGCATTCAAAATTACAAGAACTGGCATTCAAAAAATACATTGACACTCAGTTACATACTTACTGGCACTCTATTATACACTAACTGGCACTCCAAAATACATGGACTGGCACTTGATTATACACTAACGGGCACTTGATTATACACTAACGGGCACTCAATTTTACACCAACGGGCACTTGATTATACATGAACTGACACTCAAAAAAATAAAAACTGGCATTAGTTTGAACTGGAACGGGCACATCAAAAATTACCAACTGGACTTGTTGACGGTAAAGCGTCTATTGTAATTACGGTGATTCCTCTAAATCAAATTCATCAAAAATTGTAATCAGACACCATAAAGATCAGAAATGTCAAAAGCGCCTTCTTCATCGTCGATCGATGCCGGGGAACGGTCTCAACCGGTCGGAGTTGGAGACGATGCACCCAATCTCTCTCGCACATTCAAATATTTACTAGGTGAATTTTTACTCATTTATGTTTCTAGGGTTCAATTCAATGCCAAATTCTCTTCATCTAAAACTTTCATTATGCGTACATGTGTTATATTTGATTCTGATTTGGGGATTTGGGGAAGGGTGAGGAAAGCGACGGCAATGGCGGACGGTAAAGGTGAGGGATTTGGGGAAGACGATAGGGAGAGAAACGGGCTCTTTGCGTTTAGAGAGAGAGAGGGAGTGTCCGTTAATTTCAGCTTAGAGAGAGAAACACGTTTTTTGTTAACTTATAAAAAAACACGTTTTTTGTTAACTTATATAAAAACGCGTTTTTTATAAATTTTTGGCAAACAAATAATAAAAAAATGAGAAAATTACTTTGGGACGCGGGTACTTTTATTCCATTAACATTTTCAAGCACAATCGATTGGAAGAAAACTTTTGGATCCCCAAATTTCTAAAAAATTTATTGTTATTCTAATTATTTTAATATTTTCTTTGTTTCTGAAAAAATAAAATAAAATTGGCCTGCCCTATGTCAGAAATCAGAATGAGCTATGTGATTATAGAAATTCAAAATTTTGTTTCCTCTTTTTTTAACTTCACATCTTTAACTGAGCACATGGCAGCCCTTTAAGGATATTACGGTATCTCCGAGGGACGATTGATATGGGACTTCACCTATCGAAATCCTCTCTTACTTTTCTAACTGCTTACACGGACGCTGATTGGGGAGGGTGTCCGAATATCCGTCAATCTACATCCGGGTATTGTATTTTTCTCGGAGATAATTTAATTTCATGGTCATCAAAGAGGCAACCTACACTATCTAGGTCGAGTGCCAAAGCAGAATATCGTGGGGTTGCCAATGTTGTGGCCGAATCCTGTTGGATTCGAAAATTGCTTCTTGAACTGCATCTTCCTATCTTGAAGGCTACCTTGGTGTACTTTGATAATGTGAGTGTCATCTACTTATCCGGCAATCCGATACAACATCAACGAACAAAGCACATCGAATTAGATATTTTATTTGTTCGCGAAAAAAGGTCAAGTTCGTGTGCTGCATATAGGAAAGAGATTTTGGAAGAAGTGATTTTATTGATGCATGCAAAGATATATATATATACAATTGAGGTTCCTTAGCTTGTTGTACAAGGGAAGGAGACTAAAGAAAGTAATATAAATAGGAAACAAATATTAACGAAATATACACAAATATGATAAAACTAGGAAACCACAGCTGGAGGATTTCTATCATGATCTGGAGAATCTCGATCATGATCTGGAGGGTCTCTATTGTTAAACACGCCCCCGCAAAATGGACGACGGTGGAGGAGACCAATCTTGGACACACAATCCACAAACTAAGTTCTGCCGAGAGGTTTGGTGAGAACGTCAGCCAACTGATCCTTGCTTGAGATAAAGGAAACTCTTAGACTATTATTATGAACGTGCTCGCGAACAAAATGATAGTCTAGTGCAAGATGCTTCATACGTGAGTGAAAACGTGGATTTGCAGCTACGTACGTGGCACCCATATTGTCACAATAAATGGAAGGCGGACAGGAAGAAGAGAAACCAAGCTCTGAAAGGAGATTCTGGACCCATAATACCTCTGCTGAAGTGGATGCAACAACCCGGTACTCGGCTTCTATGGATGAACGGGCAATAGTTCGCTGCTTCCTGGAACTCCAAGAAATTGGATTCTTACCCATGTACACTATGTAACATGTTGTGGAGATGTAACTATCTCTGTCACCAGCCCAGTCCGCGTCAGAAAAAGCATGAACCGAGAGAGGGGAGTTGCGTTGAAGGAGCAACCCGTGTGTGGAAGTACCAGCAAGAAAGCGTAACACACGCTTGAGAGTATCCAGTATTGGTCAGTTGGGTTTTGCATGTATTGTGAAAGTCGATTGACAGCAAATGATATATCAAGACGAGTGAGTGACAAATATTGAAGACTACCCAGAAGGGCTCGGTATTCAATGGGGTTAGCAAGAGGACTGCCCCCATTAGCCGAGAGAGGTGGGTGAGTGAGCATAGGCGTAGGAACTGGTTTAGCATTTGCCATGTTTGCACGATGAAGAAGGTCTTGAACATAGCGATGCTGACTGAGAAAGAGACCTTTGTCATGAGGAAGAACCTCAACACCAAGGAAGTATGACAAAGAACCAAGATCTTTTAAGGAAAACCGAGCAGAGAAGGTTGAGATAAAGGAGGAGAGAAGAGAAGAGTTTGAGCCTGTAATTATTATATCATCAACGTAAACGAGGAGAAAAATAAGACCTTGAGAATGTTTTAGGGTGAATAAAGAAGAATCAGACACACAATTTGTAAAAACGAGAGAGATAAGATAGGACTTTAGCTCATTGTACCAGGCCCGAGGGGCTAGTTTAAGTCCATAAATTGCTTGACGCAACCTGCATACATGAGAAAGAAGGAGGGATTGATAAAACCCGGAGGTTGAGACATGAAGACTTCTTCATTGAGAGAGCCTTGAAGAAAGGCGTTATTTATATCTATTTGACGAAGTGACCAGCCATGAATGGCAGCTAGAGAAAGAATGGTGTGAATTGTTGCCGATTTGACAACGGGACTGAAAGTTTCGGAGAAATCTATTCCGGGTCGTTGATGGAATCCTTTGGCAACTAAGCGAGCCTTGTGGCGATCAATAGTGCCATCGGAAGTATATTTAGTCCGGAACACCCATTTGCACCCAATGACATTTTGAGAAGGAGAATGAGGAACGAGATCCCAAGTGTTATTTCGAAGTAACGCATCATACTCATCTTGCATGGCTTGACGCCAATGAGGTTGTTTGAGGGATTGAGTGGCAGTAGAGGGTTCGGAACCAGTAGGATTGGCAGGAGGAAACGAGAGAGTAGCTTGGAGGTTTAGACGTTGAGTGGGTTTGGTTTTGTTGGTTTTGAATTTGGTGTTATACGGGTGGGGTAGTAGTGGAGGGGGTGGGGGTGGCAGAGTGGGGTTGGGACTGGATGAGGCAGGAGGAAGGTTGCTGATGGGCGATGGGATTTCAGTGACATTATTGAGTGTGGCTTCGGGTGGATTGGCTAATGTGGGAGGAAGTGAAGGGGCTGTGCTGTGTTTTGGGAGAGAAGGAGGCACATTAGGTTAAATTGGTATGGTGAGATGGCACCAGTCGCTTGCAGAATAAGAGGGAGAAGTGTGGACGAAATTCTGGAGAAGGGAAAATCCGTTTCGATGAACTTAACATGTCGGGAGGTGTATATTTTATGAGTAGTGGGATCGAGACAGTAGTAAGCACTTTAGGTGGAGGAATAACCGACGAAGACACAAGGTATGGAACGAGGATCAAGTTTATGAGATGTGTAGGGACGGAGCCAGGGGTAACAAAGACAACCAAAACCCCGTAGTTTGAGATAATTGGGTTCCTGTTTGTGAAGAGTTGAGAAAGGAGATTTGAGTTCAAGGGTGGGGGTGGGCATGCGATTGATTAGATAGCACGCAGTGGAAAAAGCAAGAGTCCAGTATCTTCGAGACATGGAAGCATGAGTAAGGAGAGAAGATTGCTCTTATTTTTCGCAACTAACCTAGGGCTTGAATCAGTGGATCCCGGCACTACGTTTATAAGCCTCTCATTTTTCACCTGTAAATTGTCTTCCCGGGATGGACAATCCCGAGCGAGGGTCCTATAAGGCAAGCGAGTCCCAGCGACAAAGGAAAAAGTGAACTTAAGGCTAGCTGGATGTAAACTTTCAACGTATGTGACATGCGGGTCACGGTTGAAGTCAACATCCTTAAGTTAAGGCAGAAATCGTGCCGAAATTTCGGCATGACCTCTCTTGACTCGCTTGCGCGAGGGGCCTTAGCTTTTGGCATTGGCTAAGTTGTGGTTGGCATGGTGCATACGTTAAGGGTTTGATGACACGGCGTCACATTGAACCATCGGGTATGTTTTTAGCGCGGCTATGCATCAAAGTCAAGGCTGAAAAGCTAAGACTTCGGGTCGAGAACGACCTTTGATCTCAACTTTTAAGTTTGACTTGTGAGGGAGATCGGCGTAAAAGCATACACTTAGGCTTTATGACACGAACTAAGCCAAAAACCAACCAAGGTCTTGGACGAAGTGTGACACAAAGAGTGCATGGATTACACGGTCTAGGATGGGCTATTTAGGATGACCCCGTGTGTGCTCGAAGAGCGTAGCAAGGCCAATCAAGCTGCAGCTGAACGGTCACCCCGGGTTGAGGGTTGTAGTGTGCAGTGTACCGAGGCAGCAAGTGCGCGTAGCGTGCGGTGTACCGAGGCAGCAGTGCAAGTAGTGTGCGGTCACTAAATTCTTTTTTCTGAGTAAAATAGAGATTTTCAGAATGAGTCTTAAAGAATTTATGCGCAGTTCAGAATATAGCAAGAAAATCAATTATGAACGGAATATGCACGAACATGTTATGATTTTGAAAGAGATGAAAATGCAACATCTTTTTTTTCGAAAAGAAGAGGTAGCAGCACGAAGTTCGGGAAGAGTATATTGAGATCACCCGAAACGGCTCGTATGACTAGTCTTTTTACCTTTCTCGAAAAGTGTGCGTGTGTGTGTGTTCGTGTTGCTTTTGAAAATGAGCTTGAATGACAAGATTTAATCTTGATTTGAATGACAAACGTTGATTTTGGTAAAACGAGCGTTTGAATGACAAACGCCGGTTTTTTGAAATGAGCGTTTGAATGACAAACGTTGGTTTTGAATTTGAAAAGAGCATTTAAATGACAAATGTCGATTTTGAGTCAGAAATGAGAGTTTGAATGACAAATGTCGGTTTTGAGTTTGAAATGAGTGTTTGAATGACAAATGTCGGTTTTGAGTTTAAAATGAGCGTTTGAATGACAAACGTCGATTTTGAGTTTGAAATGAGCGTTTGAATGACAAACGTCGATTTTGAGGGGTTTGAAAAGAGAGTTCGAATGACGAACTTTCGGTTTTGAACCGGGTAATACAATATTACCAATTTTTATGAAAATGGTAGTAAATGAGATGTGATCAACGAGTCATTTTGTGACTCGGACATATGTAAGTAAATACTATCAACAAACCAAACGGCTTGGACTTGTAAATGATAGTATTGAAATGCGGTATCAACGGATTGAACGATTCGGACGGTAAAAATGCGATCGACAAGACAAACGATTCGGATTTGTAAAGGTTCATAAAGTAAATAGCAATATCAATGGATCAAACGATCCGGACTTGTAAATGACAATCACGAATCAAACGGTTCGAACGGTAAAAGTGCGAAACAACGGATCAAACGATCCGAAAGGTAAATGACAAAAAAGTAAAAAACAGGACTTGAACACCGTTTTAACCTGAAATTACTTCTCTTATGGGAGAGAAGATGATTAGGGACTAATACGTATTAAATCCCGTAGACGGCGTTACGTCTACATTTTGAGAACTTCGACCGGATCGAAAGTAGCTATGACGCGTAAATCGAGACAAAACGGAGTTTAGAGAGTGAGAGTGTTACCAATGGCTAGGTATTGATTCTTTGGCTCGGGAGGACGTATACGGGATATGATTTGGTGTTTGGAAGGTATTTCAGAAGTGTTTGGCTCGTGTTCGGTTGAAAAACGTGGTTTTCACACAAATTGAGGCACTTTCGGGGCTCGGGAGGGTGTTTGGTTGGCTAGAACCGTGGGAGATTGACAAGAGTAATATTTTTTGACCTGTTTTACTGAAGGAGAGGGGCTGTATTTATAGGGGGTGAAAATGAAGAACATGCCGTCCGGCCTAAACTTCAGTTTAAGGGACTTTTGAGGTATTTTGAAAATTGCTGAAACTAGCTGAGGATTCTGTTTTTTCAGGAAGAACAGGCCGGATGGCCTAACCTTCAATTTCAGGGGTATTTTGTACTTTTCACCCTTGAATTTGATTGATGGAGATGGGGGAGGCTGTGCATGTGTGCCACGTGTCTAGCTTAGTCGCTAAGACTTGGCTTTTACTCTGTCAATCCCGATTTTGACAGTTTTCTAAATAACTGTTCGAGAAAATGTCCAGAACAGTCTCGGAAATTGCGTATTTCAAGGAAAGTGGAACTTTTACGTGTGATAACATGTGTTGAGTACACTTTGGAATTTGGATGCACAGGGCAGTCCTGGGAAGTCTCGTTGACTCGGAAAGGGGGAGTTAACGAATTCCAGTTAACTTGGAAAGGGCCAGCTATCGAAGTCCGGTCAAGTTTTAACGGATTGTAACGATCCGGATTTGGGTACTTACAGTTACAGCCCCATCTGAATATATCTTTCAACAATCAATGGGCAAACTGACCTCTTGTCGGCCTGACAGTTCTTTTCCCTTGGAAGTTTTCTGTTTAGGAGCCTCTGGGTAGTCCTTATTGGTGAAGGATAACTCAACTTGAAAATCTGCCAAAGGTTGCGACTGGAGTGCTTTTCGAGGTCGATACTCAATGTCAAAACATGTTAACTCGATCGCCCAATTGAGTAGTCGACCTGAACTTTCCGGCTTGTGTAAGATCTTTTTTAAATGTGCATTAGTGAGAAAGACTATAGGATGAGCGGATAAGTAAGCCCTCAGTTTCCTTGAACCAACCACTAAGGCGTATGCTACCTTCTCGGATTGAAGTACCTCCCTTCTACGTCCGAGAGAGCCTTACTCACGTAATAAACTCCCGAACTAATACAGTTGTCACTGTTTGATCGCATACCGACAAGTATACATACAAGCTCTCCCCTTAAATCAGGCTACTAGGAAGTGGGGTAGAAGCGAGATAGCTCTTAAGTTGTTGAAAAGACGATGAACATTCGGTTGTCCACTCAAAGGCTTTCGCTCCCCTTAAAGTCTTGAAAAATGGGAGAGATGGCTTGGCCGACTGGGCTATGAGCCGCCCCAAAGTAGCTACTTGTCCATTCAACTGTCGAACCTCCTTGATGCAGGTGGGCTCCTGCATTTTGACCAAAGCCTTGATATTCTCTAGATTGGCCTCAATATCTCGTTGTGATACCATGAACCCCAGGAAATTTCTTGCTGCGACTCTGAACACACATTTGCTCGGATTCAACTTCTTGTCATTTGCTCGTAGATTGGCGAATGTTTCCCTTAGGTCGGCTACATGACGCACTGACTTGGTTTTAATAACCATGTCGTCAATTTTAGCCTCCATGTTTCAGCCGATCTGACTAACATATACTTTGTTGACCATCCTTCGGTAAATAACCCCAGCATTTTTCAGCCCGAATGACATTTTGGTATAACAGTATACCCCACCGGTGGTGTTGTCTTTTCAATATCTTCCTCGTACATTTTAATTTGGTGATAACCTGATGATCAGGCATCCTATGGCTAGCAATAGAGTCAACCAACTTGTCAACACGGAACAACGGATTATTGTCTTTGGGCAGGCCAAGTTCAGATCCGTAAAGTCAACACACATTCTCCACTTTCAATTTGCTTTCTTTATTGGGTTTTGGGGTAACATGCACAGCGGAAGATTTAGCAAATTACAAAACCCCTAGCCAAGATCCGTCTAACATGAAGAGATTAAAACAATGAATATAGATTTACTAACCTTGTTGCGAATTTGTCTTTCTATCCAATTCGTAATTCAGATTTGAATATTAGACGAAACTTGGATCTTCTTCCTTGTTCTTCCTTGCAATGAATCAACAATTCTAGGCCTTCAAGCATTAGGTGATAAAACAATCACCCTCTATCGATAATCCACACGCGAATGAACCAAGATCTGTATCTTGTTGGATTGCTAGATGATCCCGATTGTTGAAACTCTTTTCAACAATCTATGGCTAATATGGAATTGAATCTGAGGAGTTTTGATTTTTGATTCATAATCAAAATCAAGGAATTAGTGTTTCATAAACCCTAATTTTCATCACTCTTGGCTGAGGCAAAAGGGTTATATTTATACTTTATAAATATCCCTAACAATTAGGGAGAAACCCTAATCCTAGCCAAACTCGTATTGTTGTCAGCTGCTATGCACGGTCGTGCATATTATAACGCACGGCCGTGCAAACCCAATTTGCACGGGTGCTCTGATTTATAATGCACGGCCGCTCCAGCCTTTCTTAGACGGGCGTGCAGATTATAACGCACGGCCGTGCAACAGCCCCAGATTCCCTTTTTCCAGATTTGAGCCATTTTCAATCCGTTCTTTGTGTGTGAACCTTTAGGAATTATATTTTATGTTGGTAGTGAGTTGAATCATCAACCTCACAAGACATAAGTGGCCTCTAGAAAGCCATTATGTCCACCCAATTAAATATAACATCAAAGCTTGATTCATTGATAGATCATTGTCACAATCCCTTTGTCACACGATGTCATATTTAACATAAGTCATGGTCCACGTCAACTTATATTGTTCAATGCTTTCTCGATTTCGAATATGTCGATAATCCAAGCTCATTTGATCTCTATCAAATCTCTTGAGTACGGCCGTACATTTCATCAACACTATTCATCTAGGGGCCCAAGCAAACATCTCTCTTACGAGGGACAAATCCCATTTTGACTTATCATTCTTCCCTACATGAATCTTATCGTGCCAACATAGCCCTTATTGATATCGTATTAAAGATAGTGTTAGACTACATCAAACACAACGTTCATTATGTGGAAGACGATGATAATCTTAGGTACAAAGGATTTCAATGATACGACTATCATGAGATTTAATCATGACATATATGACCATAGACCATGTCATAAATCTCATAGGTGGGTCTATCCAGTACCTTGTTCTCTAACAAGTACCCATAAGTGTAATGTGCTTCCCATCCATATAATAATCTCCATGATTATCCATTACCAACTTATACTTAGTTATTCATAATAACTAGGGACACAGAATATTATAATAAACATGTAAACATATAATAATCCAAATAAGAAATCTCTATTATAAATGGTAAAGACGATTACACAACAGTATAGATAAGCAGTCATAATAATCATCAGCCTAGGGCATAACACCAACATTCTTAACCACCACCACATTTTCCAACCAAGTAGTGAAGGTTGCCTCTCTGATTATGCCCGCGCTGAGTAGCTTGTCGACCTCTTGTTTGATAGCGACCTCTTTATCAAGAGCAAAAATTCTCAGCTTCTGGCTTTTGAATTTGATAGTGGGGTTCACCTCAAGCTTGTGCACAACAACTTCCTCTTTAATCCCTTTGATGTATTCGACTCTCCAGGAAAAAACATTCAGTCTTTCTTACAGCAAGGTGACGATCTCCGCCTTTTCCTCGGCCGACAACGGACTACCGACTTTCATTTTTTGGCCAGGATAGTCCGCGTTGATTTCCACTTCTTCTAGCTCATCCACGGACTCAAGCTCTGGACCGTCCCTAAACCGTAGGGTTTCAATTATGGTCTCTCTAACCCTTTTCTTCTCTTCTGCAATTAGATGTGGTGCTTCTACCTCGATCATCCTATCTAGCTCTGTTGGCAGTTGGTCAGCATGGTTGGCCCCCGAGTTTTGGTCGATTGAAAGGCATAGGTCTCGAAATAGTGACTTGGTCGACGAAGATTGGATCAATTGCATTCTCTTGGTTGTTTGAGGGACGTGTCGCCTCAATCATGACCTGGTCACGTGAGGGATAGGTCGTCTCAAACTGTGCCAGCTCCATCTCCTCGTCGACACACTTGATAGTTGTCATCCTCGAGGTCGTAGTTGTTGACTTGAAAAACTTCCAGCTTGCCTGAGGTGTTTCAATCTCGAGCTCCCTTTTCTTCTTGGCTCTAAGAACATGGTTGAGATATTCCCTGGCCATCCCCAACATGCACCCAACACCAAGAAGGGTAGGAAACTTGACCCTCTGGTGGGGGATTGATGGAATCATCCCTAAAGCGACCTGGCCAAGAATACCCAGGATCGCATGATAGTCGCTCACCACATCATGAATAATAATAAAGATTAACTTAGCTGTTGTTCTCAAAGGATGTAGCCCAACATCCACCTCAAGCTCGATATGGCCCATTTGCATCGACTCTGTGATTTATAAAACCTTTCATTCAACCTGAGTAAGGTGAAAACCGAGTATCCAGGAGGCCCATTTTCTTGAAAATATTGTAGTAGAGTATGTCTTTGCAAGCTCCAGTATCGACCAAGATTCTACAGGACGTGCAATTGTCAACAAACCCTGGGATGATTAAACTTTGCTCTCTGACGGTCATGCTAATGGCAAACTTGTAAGGATAAAAAGTGATTACATCCAACAACTCCTTGGTGGAACATATGGAGCTTTATTCGGCTGAAAAATCTTGTGCTTGAGGGACGTGTTGCTTGTCTCCTCTGCAATTACCCCAAGAGTCAGTCTAGGTTGCCTTAGTTCGGGTGGCCCCCTTGCAGGTCGATCCCCAGCCGGAGGACAATCTCCTTTCACAAATCGATCCAAACGGCCCTGATTAACCCATTTCTGGATGATCCTCTTCAGACTTAAGCAATCTTCCGTATTGTGGCCGGTATCTTTATGATAATCGCATTATTTGTTGTTGTCTCTACGGAACCTATTTTGGGGGTTCATTGGTGCTGGGGGTCCAAGTCAACCGTGTTCATAATTTCAGTCTAACTGAAGGTGAGGGGGATAAAGGGACTCTTTCAGTCGCCCTAGTGCGCTTTTTCCTCTTACCATTACCTTAGTCGACCTTGGCGGTTACCCCTTTAGGCGACATTCATGTGTCAGCATTTTTGGCGCCCTTCTTTCTTTCTTTACGTTCCTCGGCCACGGAAATATCATATGCCCTCTTGAACAACACTTTCCTCGCGGTCTCTCGCCTGACTTGTAACTTGTAATCTAAGTCAGGGGAGGACACCCCATTTTTGAAGCAATTAATGACCTCCCTATCAGTCAAGTCCTCCTCAATTTGGTCGACGAACTCATTAAACCTTGTGAAGTGGCTCATAGTACTCTCCGTCTTTCCTTGGGCTATATTGTTTAGGTCGGTGACCGTTTTCTTCCTGGATCCAGCCGTTGAGAATCTCTCCAAAAACTTGCGTCGCATGTACCTCAAACTGTTAATAAAGCCCATTGACATGCCACGAAACCAGGTCAAGGCGGCACCAGTGAATGTGCTCATCATTGCCTTGCAAAGCACGTCGTCCTTTGAGGAGACTAAACACATCGACGCCTCAAAGTGTTGCATATGATTTAAGGCATTGGTCGCCCTTGAGTACTTTTCCAGGACGGGAAGTTTGAACCCTGATTCGGGAGGGCCCCGATACACTGAGCCAGAGGTCGAAGAGTGCTATCATTTCATTCGACCTGGCTATGGCTAACCTGATGATCTGCCTCCATATTGTCCAATCTTCTCTTAAGGTTTAACAATTCCCTGGCATCCAAATCAGGCCCTTCATCCCTATAATGGGACACAGAGTTTGATTTCTGACGCTCTTCTCTTTGCTGCGGCCTTTGAGAAGGCATTCGATCCCTTTCAATTCTAGGAGACTCTGGTAGCTCAAGCAGCTCATCATTGACGTCGAATAAGCTTTGGAGGACTTTTTTTCGCTCCAACAGCAAGGCCTTCCTACTAGGGTGGGGAGTTGAGGGACCTGGTAGGTCGCCTACAGTTGTTCGACTCGTTTGGTGCTTCTTGCTTTGTTGACCACCTCCCTGGGCGGTCATGGGCCTTTTCTTTCTCCTTCTGTCCTGGATTCCAACTCCATCTTCAAAACTGTTTAAACGAAAGGTCTCCTATGTAGGTTTCCGGGAGGAAGGAGCATCGTGTGGTTTCCGGTGCCAACATCCGCTCCAATGTTGTTTTCGCCGGCGTTTTCATTTGCTTCATCAATAGAGGCAGTTGCGGTATGATGTTCTGACGCCATGTTCACAGCCTCGTAAGGTTTCAAGGTCTATAATGCATCGAGTCCCGATAATGGAACCAAACTGATGATGTAGGAATCGTCTGGATCAGCTTTATTCCAGCAATAGGTTGTAATCCAGCTCCTTACACCTGAAATCACGTACAAACAAATAGCCGGGATGGTATCCGGCTAATTCCATCTGGCGTGATGATTATACATGGTGTGTATAATGTCAAACTGTACGTGACCTTTTTAGGTTTAAGTATAGATATTTATAGTGTTGTCATTGGAGTGATGTTATAAATCCCATAAATCACGGAGGAAAAATAGGCGTAATATTCTACGAGAATTTAGGAGTTGGTTATTTATTACCGCGTGGAGTTACGCACGTTCAGTCTGGTCGAGGTCGCCCAATTGGTTTCGATAAGAATTCGTGTCTTGGTCAAGAAGAGATTACGTAAGGGGTGGATCGTAATTCGGACGAATCCATGTCGGTTAACATTGAAGGTCGGAAAATAGGCTTCGTCGACTGATCTAGCTCGACGAGTGCTTGTATTCATGGGCGCTTTAATGGGCCTTTTACACTTGGTGGGCTTCTGGGCCCGTCTGAATGTAGGACCAGCCCATTGGGTCGGAAATCTTATGAATAGAATCTTATCGCCTCCTAGGTTAACTGTAGTAATTTGCAAAACATAATTTTGAAATCGAAATATATTCCCTGGGGGTTAATGCGATTCTCGTATCTTAAGCAACTAAATTATTATTAAAAAATCCAATCTCCGCCTAAAAAACTATCCATAAACTGCTAATGAACAGGGGCGAACAAACACACAGACACACACATGAAATCACTCCGAAATACTATAACTCTCCCTCAAATTCCCCAAATTCCCTTTGTTCTTACTCCCTCCTAGGTTTACTGACAATGAAAGAGGAATAGAAAAAATCAAAATCAAAACATTTCAAAATTAAAATCACGGAACAGAGATATGGAAACAATGAGCTACGATTTTTCGGGATAGGCGTGGTGTTAGTGCTGTTTACAGGTCGTCACTTTCCTGGAAAAGAGCGGGAAAACAATGTTTGCTTCAGAGCTTTCTTCTCGCATGCAGTGGCGAAGCTAGAAAAAAATTCAAACGGTTCAAGAACGTTTTTGGGATAAATATTAAAAGGGAGAGATTCAAATTTAGCTCAAGATAATAATTAGTGCAAAAAAAAAAATTTAATTAAGGGGGTCAACATGTATTAGGGCTGTGTAAAAAATTCTTGTAATTGGACCTATATAATGGATCAGATCAGTAAAACCCGAACTAATAGTATTGGTCATCGTATTTGGTCTGATCCTGATTTTGAAAAAAATGTATACGGACCGAAATTGCGACGATTATTTAATATATACTCCCTCTGTCCCAGCAAGAGTGTCACCCTTTTAGGGGTGGCACGCAAATTAAGGAAAAAAGTGGGAAGAAAAAATGTTGTGATTGTAATTTGAAAATAGGAGAGAGAATTAGTGGATGAAATAGTGAATTTAAAAAGTGTTGTGAATGTAATTTGAAAAGAGGAGAGAGAATTAGTGGAGGGAATAGTTAGTGGGATAATAGAATATTAATAAAACATTTCCTTTTTAGGAAAGGTGACGCTTCAAACGGGACGCCATTTTGGATAAAAAATGACACTTTTGCTGGGACGGAGGGAGTATATATATATATATATATACATATATACATATATATATATATACATATACTCCCTCCGTCCCAGTTCAATAGATACCAACTTTTTGGGTGTGAGAATTAAGGAAAAGTAAGTGAGAGAAAAAGTGAAAGAAAATGTTGTGAGTATGAAGAATTAAATAGGAGAGAGAATGAGTGGGAGGAATAGTTAGGAGAGAGAATGTTGTGAGTGAAAAAGTAAAATAAGAGAGAGAATGAGTGGGGTAAATAGTGAAGATTCCTTTCCATTTTGGGTAAGTATCAATTGATGTGGAACGGACCAAAAAGGAAATAAGTATCAATTGAACTGGGACGGAGGGAGTATATATATATATATACCACTTGTGTTGAAGATATTATTATAAGAGAGAGAGAGAGTATAAACTAGAGAGAGACTGATGAAAGAATAATTCTTTCTATTTCAATTTATGCGTAATTACAACTGAAATCAAACTCTCCTTATATAGGGAGAGAAAATGCTTAGCCAAATAAGCCAAGACAAACAACTTTTACAAAAGTTAATAAAACAAACAACTTTTACAAAAGTAAAGATGACATTATTGATGTCGGGTACACATTGAACCCCATCGTCACACTAATAATGAATACAGAACAAAAAACAAAATACTTTAATACGACTTTAATAAAGCAAGATGCTTATGGTCTAAAGCAGAAATTATTGCTTGAAGAGGGTGGGCCTAGTTGCCGACATGAATATTTCATCCAATGATATTGCTGAGATGCTTGAGTTGTATGAGCATTAGGTTGATCTTGAGCCTCTGTCTATTTTACCATAGCAAATTATTTAGAGCAGTCTCTAAATTGGTCCAAACTTCAGGATTTTTCCTTCTTTCCTCATTTATTTCCTCATTAAGAAGCATAATCTCCTTCTTAAGCTTCTTCTCTCTCTTGTTGAGTTGTTCAAAAGATGATTTGATCGGAGACATTTAATCTTTATCAACTGGGGATTTCCCCCTTAGAATCCCTTGATTGTTGAGCTATGGCCTCTATTAGAGAATCTCAAATATCTTCTTGTGTAGGCTCTTCTGGCTGAGTTTCGTCTGCTAGACAATTGAAAGTATTAATTGAATCCATTGATCCATGAGATGACTCAGTCTTCATTGATTCATCATCCTTTGAGGACTGTGATGGGAAGGTTTTGAGAAATTGGTTCTTCATATGATCCAGAACTTTAACCATAATTTTTTCCTTCGATTTTTTTGGATATTTTTTCTGAAAATAATTTTTCAGACTGCTCATTGAGCCTTGTTGGAATCCTTGTTCCTTAGGACCCTTACTGTGGTCGTCATTGACAGTTTGAATATTAGCTGTCAATTTTTGGATATCTTTTGTGCCCATTTTATTCCACCATTTGAAAAAGAAATTTCTTTGTATTATGAGAATATCTAAGCTATCAGAAGAGATGGAAATTGTCCATCTCCGAATCGGGAAAATTACTATTAAAGGTAACGTACTTTATCCCTTTGTATCAAATAATGCAACATACTCGATAGTGTCTAAAAATTACAATGTACTTTTATTAGTTTTTTCAAATAGTGCAATTTTCAAAATAAAAATTGGATGACATTAACAAAAGTTAACATTTCGATGACGAGGTTAATACCTGTTAAATAAATTAATACCCATTAATCCCATCTTCGCCAGCCAATTGTTCAGCTTCACCCATCCTCCATTTGCCTTTATCCATCACCAATGTTCACCATAGCCACCACAGTCTTTTCAAACACTATTTTACTAATCAGCCATCCACTCCAAAATTAAAAATTATACTTTCACAAACTTAACAATAATTATATATCTTTACCCAAACCCAACTTCCGATTTCAAAATCAAAAGGAGCCCCACTACTCATCTTCTTCAAAAATTACACTGAACTACAAATTCATAAATATCCCAATAATGACTTAGGTATATGAAACAAAATGTACAATCAAAACATAACAAATCAAATAAGCATGACAACCAATTTAATTCAAAATGATTCTGAATTTGTTAGTCTCGCCTTTGGAAATGAAAGGTCATTTGAACTCAAACCCAGCAAAAATGAATCAAAATCACACATAAAGAGTGTAAATTGAAGATGAATTAAAAGAGTAAAGGGGTTGTTTACAGTCAATTGATAGAAATATATTTTGCATTCAAGGATGGAATAAAAAGATGCAGCCATGTCTGCTTCTCACTCATGGTTGCCTTTAACAAGCCATGTCTGCTTCTCACTCATGGTTGCCTTTAACAGTGTGAAAGAAAGAGTGATTCTTGATATATTAAAAAATTTGCTTTCTTTTCAATGGATCAGAGAGGGTTCGAGAATCCCCCTGATGGGTTTCAATATTTTAGGGTTTAAAATCGAAAATTGAAACGGAGACTGAATTTTGGGTTTATTTATTAACATGAAGTTAATGGTAAGTTAGTTTTCACATCAACATTTTGTTAGAATTTTAAAACCTCATTTACCACATTACGATTTCGTTAAAAAAGTAACATTGTTGGTTAAAAAAGAAATTGGTTGTATTATTTGAAAACTACTTGAAAAGTATGTTGCATTTGTTAGACACTAAGTAGTACATTGCATTATTTGATACAAATCGCGAAAATATGTTGCATATATTAGTCATTTGCCCGATCCAAATCCATGGAATTTGGAATTTTTCAAAAAATAAGAAAGGACATGGTCCAAAAATCATTTTCTCGGTTTGTAATTTTGAAATTAGAGGACTATTGTCACACCAAGGATTATACAAATCCATAATTCCTTTTGGCAATATTTCCAAAGAAGAGCCAAATTTTGACCACCAGTTGTAAATCCAATTGGGAACTGATTTTTCCAGAATTTCTGGATTTATAGTAAAAAAACAAGAATGTTTATTCTTGGGGTTTTGATAATAAAATACTTTAGAAAAAGCTTGGATATAATCCCAATAATTAAAATAAATGTATTTTCCTTCAGCTATTCTTATATCTTTTCTCCATTTGGATTCGATCCCCATTCTCTAGGGAGCAATGTCTTATTGATATGGCATTTGCTGTAGTTTATAAAACTTTCAGGATTATTATTATTATAATGATGAGTAATGGTTACTGATTAAGTAACTTTTAGCAAGATTTTCAAATTTGGTCTTGCTTGACCATTTAAGCCTGGATATCCTCTTGTTTCTAGATATCTTATTTTTATCGACCACCCATCATTATGGGCTATCTGTATATCTTCATCCTCGATATGCATAATAAATTTTGTGACAGGATTCTCAAGGTATTTATGTTCCCGAGAATTCTCAGTAACTGTTATCTCTTTGTAAGATATTATCTTACTAGATGAGGTGGAAGCAATTTCTTCCCATCTTGGTGGTGCAGGCAATTGCTGCACATTCCTTGGCCTTGATTGGTATACTGTCCAATCCCCTATTAGAGGAACAGTTGGTGATTCTTGATGGGGTAGCATATTGTTACTCCCATTACCTCGGCCACGGCCATAGCCACATCCTCTTCCCCTATTAGGGGGTTGTCATTCTCCCTGTAAAAATTCTCGGGTTAAATAATCAACAAGAGAATTAATTTCCCCTTTTATATATTGAATATTAAATTTGAAGGCAGATTGCTGAGCTTGCCATCCAGCAAAAATTTGTTTTGCCACAAGATTTTTAACATCTTTTTCAATAATTGATTTTGCTGAACTACAATCAATTCTTAGCAAAAAAATTTGATTTAATTAATCATCTTGAAATTTTGAAATACATTTAATAATCGAAAGCATTTCTTTCTTGATTGTCGAATATTTCGACTGAGCGGGATTCCATTTCCCCGAAGTAAATCTGACTAGAACTTCTCTTGAAGTTTCTGGATTAATTTGTTTTAATTTACCTCCATATTCTATATTGGAAGCATCCGTTTCAACTATTTTGAAATATTTTGGATTTGCCAAAGATAAACAAGGTAAACATTTTACCTTAGATTTGATTGTCCTCACGACTTGAGAGTGTTCCTCTGTCCATGGTTTAGGACTTTTCTTAAGGCTAGAATACAGTATAGCCGTATCCTTTGCTAGATTTGCATAATAGTCTGAAATATAATTTAGACTTCCCAAAAATCTTTGTAATTGTTTTGTATCATTTATGACAACATAAAATTTAGAAGCAAATTCAATACTTCTATCTATAGGAATAATTTTTCCTTGATTTATTATATGTCCCAAAAATCTTACTTGAGTTTGAAACAATTTCATTTTGGGTGCAGATATAACTAACCCATTATATATTATCAAATTTTTAAATATTTTTAAATGATTCATATGTTGTTCAATTGTTTTAGAAAATACTAAAACATCATCAATGTATACAATTATAAATTATGTATAAGGATCAAATATATCATTCATAATATTCTGAAATTCAGAAGGAGCATTATTTAATCCAAATGGGACAACATTTCATTCAAAATGTCCAAAGGGGACAGTGAATGCAGTTTTGTATCTATCAGTTCATTAATTTGAATCTGCCAATATCCTGATTTCATATCAAATTTAGAAAAGATTAAAGCATCATTTAATCTATCTAATTGAAATTGTCTATGGCTTAGAACAAGTGAGGCGAAACTCACAAGGTGAGATGAAACTCACAAGTGTTGTCCTTAGTGTTGGCAACACTAACAACAACACACACCAATTCTAGAAAAACACAAATAAATAGAAATAAATCTAATTTGTAGCGGAAAAAATTAAAACAATACACAAGAATATAATTTTTATCAAGTTATATAAATATATAACTTGATGGGTGTCAGGAGGGCAAGACCTTTCTATTAATAATATGAATTCAATACAAGGTCGGAGAAGTTCCTTAATGATAAACAATCATTAACATAAGGAACAACATATAAAAGAACTCTCTCTGAAAATGAACACTCAAAACCTCGCAAAAATATAAAAATCTATATGAAATTCTCGAGTGTCGGACTGAGTGTTGCCAACATTGAAATGGCAACACTTGAGACAGAATTCTATTTCTTGTGCAGATTTTCGTTTTCTGAATTAGATGATCTTCAATGAAGATCCACTGTACTATTTATAGGCCACAAAGTCTTGGAGCCTACTTAAAATGATCAGCAACAGCCTTAGAGTTTGTTTCCTCCAAATTAGCCAACTCGCCTCATTTGTAGGAGACTAGGTCTTCTCTTGCTTCTCTTGCTTGTACCTCTCAGCTCTAGATGCCTTGTACTCTGACTTGTTCTCCCCCTGAATAGCTGAAAAAAATCTATTTTTGCTTGGTCATTAATTAAACAAATAAACACATGTTTATGTTAATTTTCTCCTCTTCTTCGTGAATCACGCCTAGGCAGTTTCTATTGATCTTTTCAAGCTCATTTTAAGCAGACTAACTCCTGTTATTTAAACATTAATTTCCACATTTTTATTTGTGAAAAATACAGTAACTATTTCAGTGTTGCCAAATCCAAATGGCAACACTTGTGGCAACACCAGTGTCAACACTGGTTTGCAACACTTGGGACAACATTCATGGCAACACATGATCTTAACATTAACAATCTCCCCCTTAGTTACTGATTTCTTCATAGAATACCAATGCGATGATCTTTACAAAACATTTAGTCAAACTTAACAAAACAAATCAAAAAATGCCACGTGATTTAATAGAGGCAACATCAACCTTCAGGCAATGTTTTGAAAATATTTTTCAATCACAGTATCACACTCACACGAGTGGCAACATCAATCTTCAGGCAAATGAAGTCACATAATTTCTAATTATCTCCCCCTTAATGTGAAATTAATAACTAACCAAAATAATTATTAAAATCTTAAAACAACCATCCAACCATTTAGCAAGAACCATCCACCAAAGTTTGAAGAAAATTCCAGCCGAAACAAAGAAAAAAACAGAAATTAAAATTTTTTAAGCATAACAAACCAAATAAAAACAAATAACATTGTTTTTGTTACCAAACTACCAAAATCAAGTACCATTCGAACCAACCATCAACCTTCTGCATTTTCAGCTCCTTCACCTCCCTCAGCTGTACCACTTGGTCCAGCTCCAGCTCCATCCGCTCCATCATCACGTCTTGGCCTTGATTGATCTCCCCCTATTTTGGAAGAAATCATATCCACCTTTTTCATCATATCAGTACGCATGTCCAGCCACCCCTGAATCACTGAGTCAATGTGCTTCACTTGACTATTGAAAAAATTAAGTACCATAGCAGCATCAATCATTACAGGAGCAGTGTTGCCTGAAGTGTTGCCAATTTCAGGGGTGACACTTGGGGCGACACTTGAAGCAGGGGCAGCCAATGGAGGAGAATCTGTAACCAAAACCCATGGCAAATCTCTGTGCCTATCACCTTCAGTAAAGTGTTTGTTAATTCTGTAATAGACAGGCTTCTCAGAGATATTATCGGCATTCCAAGGCTTAAGGTTTTGGTACATAAGAACATTAAATATAAGGGAAGGAAAAATGAAGGAAGAGGTCTTTCTTTTCTTGGCCCATGCAGAAAGGTGAACAAATACTAATCTCCCAAAGTTGACTCTTTGTTTCTTGCCTAGTTTGTACAACAAAGAAGCTTGCTCGAATGTCACCGTGTTTTCATTGGCCGTAGGTAGCCAATTTGTTATACAAATTTTGTGAAGCACACTAAACAAAGAAGTAAGATGAGTAGATTTAAAATGTTCGGTCCAAATAGTGATTCTCCCTCCAGTAAAAAAGGTGGCTAAGGTATTTGGTTCAACGTCCAAACTCTCATCATCAACATTAGGGAGGCCAAATGATTTGTTGATGATCAAGGGATTAAAATCATAAATATTGCCCCTAACAAAGATCTTTCCATAATGAGGGGTATTCCTATCATCAATATCCTCCCTAAGATGAGCATAAAAATTCCTAACCACACTTTCAATATACGATGAAACTTTAGTCACCGTAGGCAAAAACATCATGTCCTCCAAAAACTGATACACTCCTAACTCCTTGAATTGAGTCGCAAACATGTTTCTTTCATTCAGAATCTTTTTCTCAGAATCTTGAACCCACTTATCTAAGTTGGATTCACTACAAAATTCCTCGGAAAGAAATGGACGTTCATAATACCCAAATGACTCATAATCTGATTTGGAATCTTGAGAGGGAGTAGGGGTGTTTACCTGAGGCCAGGAAATGGGAGAATACGAGGGTGAACTTGACTGGGCTTTGGACTTGGCAGCAGGTGTTGCTTCAGGTGTTGCCATTGGATTGGCAACACTTGGGGCGACACTGGCAGAAATTTTATGTTTCTTGACAATCCGGGACTGAGCTTCAGCTAGAGTTTCTTCATCATCCATCCATGCTTCCTCATCCTCATCAGAAGATGATGAGGGCTCCTTAGTCTCTTTAAAGATTGGATCCGAATTGTCCTCGGACGAAATGTTGAGCGTCGAACTTGAACTATCCTCCACATTGACAGGATCATCAGCCGTGTTGGAAGGTATCTTGGACATGAACAAAGTTTTGATCCTTTGTGACTGACGACGAACACCACCCCGAAATGATGAAGAGGCATCAATCGCCTTTCTCTTCTTGGTTTTCTTTTGAGGGGTGAAGGTGAGTTCAACAGAGGGGGTAGTTTCAGGAAGGCTTATAGGAATGGGAATTGGAGGAGGATTGTACACAATAATGTCCAAAGATGATGAGATTGAGGGTGTGGCCGAAAGTGTCGCCGGGGATATCTCCATGAGGACGGCGACATTGGAGGCGACACTCGAAGGGGATAAAGGAGAAATTTCCATGGGGAAAGAAATTTGGGAAGAATTTTTGGGACTGGCCATGGAAATCGAAGGAAGAAATGAGGAAGAAGAGGGAACAGCGGAAGGGTTTGGTTCGCCTAGAGAGAGAGAGATACGAAGAGAGAGAGAGAGGGTTTAGGAAGAGGGTTTTGTTTGAGTGAATAGTAAGGGTATTTAAGTTGATTTGACAAGTTCAAATCAATTTAAACTCCATTTTATCCCTCACAAATCCAACAAACTATCCACAGTTATCCGCCATTTTGAGAAAAAAAAAACATTTTTTTAAAATTTTTTTTTTCATTTTTTTTCAAAAATATAATAACTAAAAATAATTTTAGCAATATCCATAAAATTGTGTTTTTCAAAATTCAAATAATGAATTTTAAAAAATATATATTTCTAAATTACAATTAGTTAGACAAGAATTAAATATTTTTGCTAAAAACCTTTTAAATTTCACAAACTCTAAATATAAGAAAATAGACATTTGGAAATTCAAAATTTAATTAAAAAAAATAAAAACAAGAAATAAAAAAATAATGTAGCATCTACTAATGTGTTACTAGCAATGTTGCGTGACACACAAGGCAACATTTTTAAATAAAATCCCCTTGATATTTTTTCAACATATATATCTTATCATTCCTTATGCAATTTTTAAGCAAGCTTTACACATTCTTTATTTACAAGGAAGCATCGTAGTAGCGAGCTTCGTGCCCCGAGAGTTTTATAAACGTGTAAAGCTATATGTAGTAAGTTTTATATCTTTCAAGTAGGGTACACTGTAGTAGCGAGCTCCATGTCCCTAATACTTAGTATAAAACAACTACATTATACTCCCTTTGGGAATATTTTTAACAAGATTTGCCTTTTTCAATATCAACATAATATAAGTGACTTTGTCACTTTAAGCACGAATGGGTATTTTATGAAAAAATGTTAACCTTAAAAATGTACACATACTAAAACAAAAAGGTCAGTAAATGCCCCTCATTTGAGATTATATATATATATATATATATATATATATATATATATATATATATATATATATATATATATATATATATATATATATATACATATATATGTATATATATATATATATATACATATATATGTATATATATATATATACACATATATGTATATATATATATATACATATATATGTATATATATACATATATATACATATATATGTATATATATATGTATATACATATATATGTATATATATATACATATATATACATATATATGTATATATATATATATATATACATATATATACATATATATATATATATATATGTATATATATATACATATATATATATATATACATATATATATATATATATATATATATATATATATATATATATATATATATATATATATATATATATATATTAATAATAAAATAATATACAACAAATACAAAGTGTTGCTGTCAGTGTTGGCAACACTGACGACAACACTTGAAACAGCAGATTTATAGAAAACACAAACCAAGAGATTTTTTCAAACTTGAAATCTCTCATGGTCTAGGGCTTTGGTCAAAATATCAGCAAGTTGATGTTTAGTATCAATATACTCCCTCCGTCCCAGCGGAGTGTGGATTTTTGGTCAACCTTGACCAACTTGACCACTAATTTAAATAAATAATAATGATCCTAATAAAAATTTAAAAATTTGTTATTGTATCACGCTTAATAATATTAACACTAACATTTTTTGGATTTTTATTAGGATCATTATTATTTATTTAAATTAGTGGTCAAAGTTGGTCAAGGTTGACCAAAAATCCACACTCCGCTGGGACGGAGGGAGTACTCTATTTGGACCAAGTCCTTTTCTACTAAATCTCTCAAAAAGTGATGGCGGATATCAATGTGTTTACTGCGTGAGTGTTGTACAGGGTTTTTAGAAATATTAATAGCACTCAAATTGTCACAATACATGGTCAAGATATTACTATCAAGACCATAGTCGTCAAGCATATGTTTCAAACATATCAATTGTGAACAACAACTCCCGGCTACTACATACTCAGATTCAGCAGTCGAGAGAGAGACACAATTCTGTTTGCGACTGTACCATGACACAAGATTATTACCCAAGAAAAAACAACCCCCATTAGTGCTCTTTCTATCATCTATATCCCCTGCCCAATCAGAGTCACTAAAACCAACCAAGTTGGTATTAGTATCTTTGGTGAACCAAATTCCTAATTCACTTGTCCCAAACACATACTTAATAATTTTCTTGACAGCATTTAGGTGAGAAATTTTAGGAGCAGACTGATATCTAGCACATACATTTACACTGAACATAATATCGGGACGACTGGCAGTAAGATAAAGAAGACTACCTATCATGGATCTATACAGAGTTGGGTCAACATCCTCCCCTGCCTGATCTTTGGTTACCTTAAGAGATGATCCCATAGATATTTTTGAGCTCTTTGCACTCTCCAATCCAAATATTTTCACCAGACTCTTAGCATACTTGCTCTGAGAGATAAAGATTCCATCATCTGACTGTTTCACCTGCAATCCTAGGAAATAATTAAGTTCTCCTATCATGCTCATCTCAAAAGTTGATGTCATAGCTTCCACAAAATTTTGTAAACACGTTTTAGATGTGAAACCAAAAACTATGTCATCAACATAGATCTGAGCAATGACAAGCTCTTTATTTTTCCTAAGAATAAATAATGTCCTATCGTCTTCTCCTCTAACAAATCCATATTCAAGAAGGAAACTTGTTAGACGTCCATACCATGCACGAGGAGCTTGTTTCAAGCCATATAAGGCTTTATCAAGTCTGTATACATGGTCTGGGTGAAATGGGTCTTCAAACCCTTTAGGTTTCTCAACATAGATCTCTTTATCTAAGTACCCATTCAAAAAAGCCGCTTTGACATCCATTTGGTGCAATGTGATTTTTGAGGTAACAGGCTATAGCAAGAAGAAGTCTTATTGACTCAATTCTAGCCACAGGTGCAACGGTCTCGTCAAAGTCGATTCCTTCCACTTGTGTATAGCCATGAGCCACAAGACGAGCTTTATTACGAACAATATTACCCAATTCATCAGATTTGTTTTTGTAAATCCATTTAGTTCTAATAATGTTTGTATTTAAAGGACGTGGAACTAAACACCAAACCTCGTTACGGGTAAATTGTTCAAGCTCTTCTTGCATAGCTTGAATCCAGAAATTATCATTTAAAGTCTCAATCACATTTTTTGGTTCAAGAGAGGAAACAAAACAGGAGTGTTTTACCTTAGAGCATGTGGAGGACATACACACATACCTAACCATATCTCTGTAGTCAACTGGCTTCTTATTTCTTGTTCGAACCCCTTCATTAACATCACCAATTACTTGAGTAATGGGATGATAATTTCTAATACGTGCTGGGGGATCTCTCCTGCCTTGATGGTACACCAATCCATCTTCTTCTTCTGAGTCACTGCTCTCAGAATTTTCAACAGCCACTGTTCTATTCTCCGTGTTGCCTCAGTGTTGCCATTTCAGGGCAACACTTGAATCTCGTGGCCGCACCGGCCGACCGCTCGTTCCACCCTCTCGTTCGACTTCTTCCAAAGAAGGTCGAGGTATATCATCACCGGTTCTCTGTAGCACTCAAGTAATCGTTAAATTCAATATTTACCGATTCTTGAATCACTTTTAGCCTCAAATTATAGACACGATAAGCATGACTGTTTTGAGAGTAACCAAGAAAGATGGCTTTGTCACTCTTGGAATCTAGTTTTCCTAAGTATTTCCGATCGTTTAAAATATAGCACAAACACCCAAATACGTGAAAATAGTGAACCATAGGTTTCTTTCCATTTAAAATCTCATAGGGTGTCATAGTAGTACCGGGTCTTAAGAAAACTCTATTCGTAGTGTGACAAGCTGTGTTTAATGCTTCGGCCCAAAAATCTTTAGAAATATTTCTAGCAATTAGCATAACACGAGCCATCTCCATTAAAGTCCTATTTTTCCTTTCAGCAATACCATTTTGTTGTGGTGTTTTAGGTGCTGAAAATTCATGGTGTATCCCCTTTTTACTACAAAATGTAGAGAAGGAGAGATTTTCAAACTCTCTACCATGATCTTACCTTATTCGAAAAATAGGAGAACAAAACATGTTTTTGATTTTAGAGACTAAGTGAGTAAATTTATCAAAATTTTTAGATTTTTCTCTTAAAAAATAGACCCATGTATACCTAGAAAAATCATCAACTATCACATAAACATACTTCTTACCTCCCAAGCTTTCTACCTCAATAGGACCCATCAAGTCCATATGTAGAAGCTGAAAACAATGTGTTGTTCCTGAGTGTTGCTCATTGTGTTGTCCAACACTGTGAGCAACACGAGTTTGCTTACCCTTTTGACAGTCACCACACATTACGGTGTCTTTGAGGTTTAATTTAGGAACACCTTTGACGGCATTGTGTTTGATAATCTTCTCAAGATTTTTATAATGAGAATGACCTAACTTTTGATGCCTTAACCTTATATCATCAAGTTTTGTCAAATTGCATACTAATTTATTACCAACCAGGTAGCAATTATCACTTGATCTTATTCCAGTCATGACACAAAAGTTAGTGTTATCAAACACTTCACAGGTATTTTTATTGAATTTTACCTCCAAATTGTCATCACATAATTGGCTAATACTAATTAAATTAGCAAGTAAACCATCTACGTGCAAGACATTTTTTAAAGGAGGAAAACCAACAATATTCAGTGTTCCTTTTCCAACTATTTCACTCTTGCCTCCACCACCATAAGTCACTGAGCCTCCTTGAATAGGTTGGTACTCCGTTAGGAATGATTTTGTACTCGTCATATGACGTGAACAACCACTATCAAAGTACTAAGTTCCTGCAATGTTAGTCCTTAAAGCTGTGTAAACAACATAGCATTTCAGTTTTTCTTTGGGTAACCAAGCCCTTTTTGAAAATCTGGATTTCTGTTCACCAGTGTTGCTGTGAGTGTTGCCCTGAGAAATTGGCGACACTTGAGGCAACACTCGAAGACTGGACATTTTCTTTTGAAGAAAAAAGCAATCTGATTTTATATGTCCAGCTTTGTGACAGTATCCACATTCATTGGATTGATCAGAAGTATCACTAGGAGTACTACCCTTTTCCTTGACACGCTCTTTTACAAAATAATTTTTAGTTTCAACATCAAACAAGGAAGAGGTAATACTTTATAGTGATTCTTGGAACCCAAGACCAGCTTTCAGAGGCTTACTCAAATTGAGTATTTCATCCAATTTGGATGAACTCGTGTTGAGTTTTTTTAAGGTGGATTAGGCTAGGTTGAGTTTGGCCTTGATTTTATCAAGTTCCAAGTCTCTCCTACTGAGTTGAACCTCCAGCCGAGTCAAGGAGTTTTTAAGATCATGATTTTCCTTTTTCAAGAAAACCACCATCTTGTTCTCCTTTTTCCATTTCACGAGGAGAGACTTATAGAGTTTTTTTAATTCATGAATGAGCTCATCTTTACAAAGATCATCCTCTATAGTCTCCTCTGAGTTTAAACCAACTGAATCACACAAACAAATATCATTTAAAGAATCATACCTGCTGAGTGTTGTGTCAAGTGTTACCATTTCCTGGACGACACTTGGGGCAACACTTTCTGAAAAAGTCACAAGTGTTGTGTCAAGTGTTGTTAAATCTGGAACAACACTTGAGGTAACACTCCATGTCGAAGGTAGCTCCTCTACCATGGCCATCATGACCACTTGCTCCATCTTTTCATCTTTATCCTTTCCTTCCTCCTCTCCATCACTAAGAGATACCCACAAATTTTTGCCTGCCTTTCTCAAGGTGTTAGCACATTCATTGGCATAGTGACTCCAACCGGAACAAGCATGACATTGAATGGATTCAATGTATTTAGGATCGGACCGGATCTTTCCCGAGGATGCACTCCTAGGTGGGGTATCCTTTTGATTTGGAGGAGGACCTCTCCTTGGCACAAAACTAGAGGTTTTGGCCGATTGGTCCTTAGCCTTTACCTGCACACTGTTAAATTTTCTAAGCATAGAATTATATCTCTTTGCAAGTAAAGCTACACTAGTATTTTCATCTAAATCCTCGAAGGCTTCATCTTCATCATCCACACATGTGTCCGAAGATTCGACTTTTAAGGCAATATTCTTGCCTTTAGAAGCCTCGTTTTGTTCATTGAGATTCATCTCAAAGTTTTTCAAAATGCTCATTAAGGAGTTAATGTCCATAGTTGAAAGATTATGGGCATCTTCTATAGCTGAAACTTTAATATTAAAATGTTCGGGATGAGTACGAATAGCTTTTGAAACAAGTTATTTATTTGTAAAAGGTTCCCCTAATACTTGACAAGCATTTGAAATATCAATCAACTTTTCAAAATAAGACGAGATGTCTTTGTTTTCACCCATTCTTAATCTTTCAAATTTACTAGTGAGACCTCTAAGCTTTGTTTCTCGGACACTACCATCTCCTTCACAAAATCTTTGTAAAGTATCCCAAGCATCTTTTGCAGTGGGACTATTTTGAATGAGCTTGAACATATGCATGTCAACCCATTCATAGATGGCATTCAGTGCCTTTTCATTGAAACTAGCAAGATTATTCTCTTCAATTGTCCACTCGAATTCAGGTTTGACTTGAACGTCACCATCGTCATCCGGAGGAAGCATTGGAACAGAATAACCATTTAAAATAGATCGCCAAGCTCGAAGATCAATTGATTTGATATGCGAGCGTAGGCGAATCTTCCAATAAGCATAATTTGATCCGTCTAAAACCGGTAATATCTTTTGATTAGGGTTGGCCGGATCATAAGCCATGACAAAAGGATCTAAACACTTAGTATATCAAGTGCTAGGCTCTGATACCAATTGAAATTGTCTATGGCTTAGAACAAGTGAGGCGAAACTCACAAGGTGAGATGAAACTCACAAGTGTTGTCCTTAGTGTTGGCAACACTAACAACAACACACACCAATTCTAGAAAAACACAAATAAATAGAAATAAATCTAATTTGCAGCGGAAGAATTAAAACAATACACAAGAATATAATTTTTATCAAGTTATATAAATATATAACTTGATGGGTGCC
The DNA here is from genome assembly GCA_022495995.1 of Adenophora triphylla var. japonica. Classification (NCBI taxonomy): domain Eukaryota; kingdom Viridiplantae; phylum Streptophyta; class Magnoliopsida; order Asterales; family Campanulaceae; genus Adenophora; species Adenophora triphylla. Next base: position 44,212 of record JAFEMH010001722.1, on the reverse strand, counting down.
AGGAGGGCAAGACCTTTCTATTAATAATATGAATTCAATACAAGGTCGAAGAAGTTCCTTAATGATAAACAATCATTAACATAAGGAACAACATATAAAAGAACTCTCTCTGAAAATGAACACTCAAAACCTCACAAAAATATAAAAATCTATATGAAATTCTCGAGTGTCGGACTGAGTGTTGCCAACACTGAAATGGCAACACTTGAGAGCAGAATTCTATTTCTTGTGCAGATTTGCGTTTTCTGAATTGGATGATCTTCAATGAAGATCCACTGCACTATTTATAGGCCACAAAGTCTTGGAGCCTACTCAAAATGATCAGCAACAGCCTTGGAGTTTGTTTCCTCCAAATTAGCCAACTCGCCTCATTTGTAGGAGACTAGGTCTTCTCTTGCTTCTCTTGCTTCTCTTGCTTGTACCTCTCAGCTCTAGATGCCTTGTACTCTGACTTGTTCTCCCCCTGAATAGCTTAATAAAATCTCTTTTTGCTTAGTCATTAATTAAACAAATAAACACATGTTTATTTGTTAATTTTATCCTCTTCTTCGTGAATCACGCCTAGGCAGTTTCGGTTGATCTTTTCAAGCTCATTTTAAGCAGACTAACTCCTGTTATTTAAACATTAATTTCCACATTTTTATTTGTGAAAAATACAGTAACTATTTCAGTGTTGCCAAATCCAAATGGCAACACTTGTGGCAACACCAGTGTCAACACTGATTTGCAACACTTGGGACAACATTCATGGCAACACATAATCTTAACATTAACACTAATAAATATTTTTTATTAGGAATTGGATATCTAATCCATTTTAACAATTTATTAAGTGGTTTATAATTGATTACTAATCTAGGAATACCTCGTTCCTTTTCAGCTGCTTTGTTTACATAGAAAGCTGTGCAGCTCCAAGGGGATTTAGATTTACGAATTAATTTTTTCTCTAGAAGAGAATTTATTTAATTTTTACATAATTCTAAATACTCACAATTCATTTGAGCAGGCCTAGCCTTTGTAGGTATTTGTTTTTCATCAAAATCATCTATATAGGGTAAATAAACAAAATATTTTTTTCTGTCCCAAAAAGCATTGGGTAATTCATTACATACTTCATTATTGAATTTTTATTCAATCAATTTAATTTGATTTTGAATATTACTCTTTTTTATTTGGTCATTAATATTTAATATTCATATTTCTTCTTTAAGAAAACATAATTGTTTTTCTTTGTTTAAAAGAATATCCTTACTTCATTAAGCATACGGGTTTGAGGATCTGTTATAAATTCAAATATAATTTCTTTATCAGAAATTTCAGTTTGGTCAATATTATTTATTGGCATAATATTATGTAGGAAAGGAGTTCCTAATATAATTATGTGGATAAGACCTTTTACCAGAATGAAGGATGTGGGTAAACAAATATTTTGATTACAAATATAGGTATCTGATAATTTATATTTAACTTTTAATTTATCTCCTCCTGCCTGGGTCAGAGATTGAGTTGTTTTTGAGAAATATTTAGTAGAAATTATTCTTTCTTGTAAACAATTTAAATCAGCACCACTGTCTATTAGTGCTATTTCATCTTTTAATATAAAATCTTTATTAATTACTAGAATTATTCTCACAAACCATATTTGTGATGTAACTTGTTCCAAAAGATTTAAGCATCCATTTTTATCATCATTACTAATGGAAGCAACATCTTTATCAGTATTGCTTGTGGAAGTAATGTTGGGTATGCATTATTTAACCCTCCTAGATTAGCTTAAGATTTGATTGATACCATAACCTCCTCTCTAATTTAAGGACTTTAGGACCCTATGTAATGAAGCTTAGACTTCAATTTTTTAGCTAAGTCCATTTTATAAAATAGGTTAAATTAGGCTTGAAGACTGGCACAAGACTCATTGGATAAGAGGTTGCAGTTCAAAAGGTTCAGACCACTTCATCAGACCGCACTAAGTAAACCGCTCCTAGCAACTGCTTTGTGGGATTCTTGTCTGAAACCTCCCTTGAACTTCAGTGCAAATCTCAAAGTAGTGAACCGCTCCAATGCAAACCGCATTGTGGTTCCAGCATCTTGACCGCACTGATGAATCCTCCACTGGTGAAACCGCTCATGTCAGAACCGCTTCTACACCAGACCGCTCCAATGATTGAAGACTTGAAGAGAACCACATTTGACCGTTGGAATCCACGTTAGCAATATCAAATGTCAACCACCATATCTTGTCACGTGACTCAATGTCAGAGAAGATCTGCAAGGATCTTGAAAAGGTGACAGGTATCCTAACTACCTTATTTGCAGCTGGAGCCTGATCAGCTTTACCTGCAACTACTGTACCAAAGGACAAAAGTGAATATTGTGGACCAATGGGAAAGCACCAGTATAGTACTTGCTACAGCTCTGTCCAACGGCTATATCCTTGGTACTTGGGTATAAATACCCCCAATCTTCACCATTTGAATATTGCTTGAGAAATTGATTTGTTGTGAGTTCATAAGAAGCTGAAGCTCTGCCCGGAAAATTCTTAGTCATTTGAATCTTCATCATCTACTTCAAGAAATATTACCCAGCCCAGAAATCAAGCCTTAACACCATCAAGAATCATTGTGCTCTCCATCTCATAAATCTAAAGAGCCTTAATCTTGTTTACACATACACACCTCACTTGTTTAATCACACAAATTAATCATTTGAGATACACTGGTTATAGTCTAGGATTTGATCTTCATAGAATAGATTTTAGATCTGATTTTGAATACTTTATAACTTGTAATCTCTCTCATACTCAATATAAAATCTAACTCTTAGAAAATCCAAGACTAACCATCTTGGTAGTGGACGTAGATCGTTTATCGATTGAACCACTCCAAATATTGTGTTCTTTATTTCTGCATTTTTATTTACTGTTCTTACTAATTATTTATCTCTATCTCTGTTTGATCTTAATTTTAGTTATCCATTATTGTGAATTGTGTTTGGAGTTAACTATTGTCATAACCTCACTTTTCAGTTTTAAGAACCGCACTGAAAACCGCATTGCAAAACCGCACCTCTAAAACCACTTTATAACTTTAATATTCCGCTGTGCATTTTACAACTCAACTTGCAGTATCTTATCAACTGCAAGCGGTTTTGTAAGCCTAGAGGTTCAGTTTTCAAAAGAGGGCGAAACATTTGAAACAACTATTCACCCCCCTCTAGCTGTTTTTCACCCTTGTTGCCACCTTTGGGACCAACAAGTGGTATCAGAGCTTTACACATTTATAAAACCACTGTTTTCAAGCTTAACAGCTTGTGTTTCGATTCGATATGGCAAACTCAAAGATAATGACAACTGTTAACTATTCACACATTCCAATTTTGGACGAAGACCACTTCGACATCTGGAAGTGTCGAATGCTTATTCATTTGGAGACTATTGATGAGATGCTGGTGGAATGCGTGATCAATGGCCCGTTCGTTCCCATGAAGGCCAACACCAATCCAGCCACCAGTGCAAAAACTCCAGAAGTTAAAAAGCCAAAAGACGAGTGGTCGGATGAAGAGAAGAGATTAGCTGCCTTGGACAGCAAGGCAAGGCACATCATTTCTGGAACCCTTCCCGTGTCAACCTTTCCAAAAGTGATTTATCTAAAAATCGCAAAGCAGATAGAGGATGCCATAGAGAGCTACCTCGAAGGTGATGACGAGTGCAAGGAGAACACATTATATGCTGTTGAAAGATCCTACAACAACTTCAACAGGAAATCCAACGAAACCTTGCGTCAGACCTATGACCGCTATGTTGAGGTAGTTAATTCTTGTAGATCTCTTGGGAAGACTTTAACTGATAAGGAAATCAATATGACTTTCCTAGCTGCTTTAGGTTCTAGATGGGTAAATAAAGCAACCTCTCTAGAAGACTCCAAATTTTTGAATAATTGATCGTTAAGTAACTTGTATGCAAATCTTAGAGTCTATGGGCTTAAATTAAATCATATTGAAGAGATTGAAGGGAAAACCAAATCGCTTTCCATATCCGCCGTGGAACATGAGGAGAAACCAACCACATCCAATCAAACCGCTGATCCTTCCATATAAACCTCATCACTCATCGAAATGGATGATGATGATTTTACCATGTTTGTGAAAAGATTTCAAAAATTTAGAAAATCCTCAAAACCTTTCACAAAATCATTTTCTAAAGGCAAACCTCCAGCAACTTTTTCCAAGGCTGCAGATTCAAAGAAAAAGAGTGATCTAGTTTGCTACAATTATAGAAAACCTGATCACTTTGCATCTGAGTGTAAAACCTCTCCTGCGAAATTTTCTCGTCGCAAGGGAATGGTTGCTGAGGAGGAAGATAATTCTAAGGAATTAGCAACTTGGATTGAAACAGACTCTGATGATGGAAGTGATGAAGAAACCGAAGAGGTTAATCTCTGCTTAGTTGCAGATGCTTCTGATGAGTCAGATACTGAGTCAATCGAGTCGCTAGATATGAATGATGAAGAGGTTTCTATAAAAATTCCAAATTTTAAATTGGATATTGATATCAAACTTACTCCTAGCATTAAAATAGGGAGTAGTTCATATTTGCGTCCCATTTTCCCCCCTAAAAATGCTCCACCTTCAAAAGCAATTTCAAAGAAGAAAATTTTGAAAAAGGTGGTGGAAGAAGTTTCTCCCATGAAACATAAAGGATGTTCAAGGAAGAAGAAATGATGATCCAAAAATTCTCTAATGTTAAGAAAGCTTTAGGATTAGCTCATGATGAACTTTCTCAGTATAAGACGGAGAAAACTGTGATGAGGTCAGAAATTTCCAATCTTAAGGACCAAATGAAAAGTATGTCTCCTCTTGCTGACCAAAACCGCATCCTAGAAACTAAGGTTGCTGCACTTTAACTTAGGAATGTGATCTGGTCACTCAAATCAACGATCTCCAAAAGATTATTGATGGGTGGCTCAAGTCACAGGTCACCTTGGATCAAATTATAGATTCCCAAACGACCAGTGTTAAAGAAGGTCTGGGATTTGAAACAGGTGAAAAGGAGAAGTGTACATCCTGTTGTGAAAAGGATGAGGAAATTTTGAAACTAACTAAAGAAATTCCTAAGGGGAAGCATGCTGCTTCTAAGGGTAAAGGACAGGAACAAAAGGATCTACTTAACTTCCATTATTTCTACCCAAAGAAACAGTTTGGGAAAAACTCTCAGATGAAAGGAAAAGATTCTGAGAGTGAAGATGCAGAGGAGATGTCTTATGCAGCTGACCGTACCTCTACTCCAACCGCTCCTGGTGGAATAGGTGGTGCATACAACTGCAAGGCTGACCGCCCTTCTTCTTTGACCGCACCTCCTGCCTTCAAAAGCAAGAAGAGCATTCCTAGAAAACCTGCGGTCAAACCAAAGGCAACTACCTTTGTCAAAGCTGAAACCGTTGTTCCCAAACCGCATGCAACTCCTAAGAAAAGTAAGGAGTTAGTAAAACCTCATGATGCTTGTAGCTTTCATAAATACTCTGTGTGTGATGGTTTAGGTCACAAGGCTGCAGAATGCCTTTTGCGGTTCACACCCAATGCCAGGAAGAGTAAATCTCCTTCTGTCAAACAGGTGTGGGTCGTTAAAAGTTGCTAACCCCAGGACCCAAGGAATAAAGGGGGACCTCATTCTTAATGTTTACATTTCAGGTCCTCTGCTTAATGGCTGGTTACTCCAAGGATAAAGAATGGTATCTTGACAGTGGCTGCTCAAGACATATGACTGGGGATAGATCATTACCTGAAGATGTCATTGAAGCAAGTGGTCCATCTGTAACCTTTGGTGACAACAATAAAGGCAAAACCATTGGATATGGTGTAATAAGAAGAGGAAACCTAACCATTGGGAAGGTTTCTCTTGCTGAAGGAATCAAGCACAACCTCCTTTCAATTTCTCAATTCTGCGACAAGGGAATGCTTTGCAACTTCACGTCATCAAATTGCTTTATCAAAGATAGCATTTCCGGAGTCACCCTACTCACAGGAATTCGTAAGAGTAATATTTACATTATTAATCTAGATTCTGCATGTAGTATTACTAATCTCTGTTTTGTAGCTAAAAATGTGAGCGAGAATAGTAGGCTATGGCACAAGCGGTTGAGCCACTTGAACTTCAAGTATCTAGCAAAGATTGGAAGGAAAAACCTCATTCGTGGTTTAGCCAAAGTGGTGACCACCATCCAAAGAAATGCAGTGCATGCCAACTTGGTAAGCAATCCGCGTCATCTTTCACCAGCAAGACCGCACCCTCAACTGCAAGATGCTTACAACTGCTTCACATAGATTTGTTTGGACCCGTTACCACTGCCAGCATTGGAGGAAGTAGATATACTTTAGTGGTGGTGGATGATTATTCAAGATATACATGGGTTGAGATGATGATTTCTAAGGACGATTGCTATGACATCTTAATCTCCCTCTTTAGATGGCTCCAGACTCAAAAAGAAGACGACATCGTTAGTGTTTGATCAGATAATGGAACAGAATTCAAGAACAACGGTGTTGCTCAGTATTGTGATGACCATGGGATTGATCACAATTTCTCGACCGCTGGTGTTCCACAACAAAATGGGGTTGTGGAAAAGAAGAACAGGACGTTGATTGAGGCTGGAAAGATAATGATTTCTGAAGCGAAGCTACCTCAGTATTTCTGGGCTGAAGCAATTAATACAGCATGCTTCACTCAGAACCGCTCCCTCATCAACAAGACCTATAACAAGACTCCATATGAGATATGGAGAGGAAGAACCCCCAACATCGCTTTCTTCAAGATCTTTGGCCACAAATGCTTTATCCTCTACAACGGAAGAGAAAATAGAGGAAAATTCGGTGCCAAGGCCGATGAAGGTATTTTTGTTGGGTATGCTAAACATTCAAAAGCTTTTCGTGTTTTTAATAAAACTAGTTTAAAGATAGTTGAGTCTGTCCATGTTACATTCGATGAGCATTCTCTCCTTGAGCTACATTTGGCTCCAATGTTGCTGATGATTTTGCTGAGCATAATGAAACAGGGGAATCCTCTAGAACCGCACCTGAACCTCAACCGCAAAATCCAGCACCCTCAACTAAAATTCCCTCAAACCGCACATTTGATACCGCACCTGAAGTTCCCACTCCAGATCCAACTCCAAGGGAAGAAGATGTTGAAAATTCCCTCATCCAGCTTATTGAACCTCTTCGTCAACTTACCTTCCATGAATTCGCTGAAGGATCTAACGATGTTCCAATTGAAAATCTTCAGCAAACCTCAGTCCAACCAAACTTACCCCCGGAGGTTCGTGAAGTCAGCAGTCACCCTCTCTCTAATGTGATTGGTGATCTGTTTTCCGGTGTTCAAACAAGGAGATCGAACTATGATGAGCATACTTCTCTGTTATCTCAAGTTGAACCCAAGAAGGTTGATGAAGCACTCCAAGATTCCAGTTGGATCGTTGCTATGCAAGAAGAACTCAACCAGTTTGAAAGATGTAAGGTCTGGACATTGGTGCCTAGACCTCAGGATCAAGGAGTGATACGAATTAAGTGGGTGTTTAGGAATAAGATGGACGAGAATGGAAATATCATAAGGAATAAAATAAGGTTTGTTGCACAATGATATAGGCAAGAAGAAGGAATTGATTATGATGAAACCTTTGCTCCAGTTGCAAGATTGGAAGCTATCATAATCTTCTTAGCCTATGCCTCTTTCAAGCATTTCAAGTTATATCAAATGGGCGTGAAGAGTGATTTCCTCAACGGTGAACTGCAAGAGACCGTGTATGTTGCCCAACCACCTGGATTTGAAGACTCCAAATTTCCCAATCATGTCTACAAACTCCAGAGAGCTTTGTATAGACTTAAGCAAGCTCCACGGGCATAGTATGAGACTCTTTCTAAATTTTTACTAGAAAAAGGATTTAAACGCGGTAAAATTGATACAACTCTTTTTATTGCCAAATACAATGATCATTCCTTACTTGTCCAAATATATGTTGATGATATTATTTTTGGTTCTACTAATGAGTTACTTTGTAAACATTTCAAAAAGCTAATGAAAAGCAAGTTTGAGATGAGCATGATGGGAGAATTAATATTCTTCCTTGGGCTTCAAATCAAGCAATGCGAAGAAGGTATCTTCCTCAGCCAAGCCAAATACACCAAGGAGTTGATAAAGAAGTTTGGACTAGAGAATGCTAAAGCATATGATACTCCAATGGCCACCGACAATAAGCTAGATAAAGATCTAAAAGGTAAGAAGGTTGATCAAACCTTATATCGAGGTATGATTGGCTCATTACTTTATTTAACTGCTAGTAGGCCAGATATCATGTTTAGTGTCTGTGTATGTGCATGATATCAAGCTGATCCTAGAGAAGCACACTTGATTGCAGTCAAGCGTATAATTTGCTATTTATCTGGAACAACTAACCTTGGACTTTGGTATTCCAAAGATTCGAATTTCGATCTCGTCGGTTATTCAGATGCAGATTATGCAGCTTGTACAATTGATAGGAAAAGCACTAGTGGGACTTGTCATTTCCTCGGGAATAGACTAGTTGCTTAGGCCAGCAAGAAACAAACTTCAGTTTCAGTGTCAACCACAAAGGCTGAGTATATTGCTACTGGAAGTTGTTGCTGTTAAATCCTTTGGATAAAGCAGCAGTTGGTGGACTATGGAATTGAAGAAGGAAATTGCCCTATTATGTGTGACAATACTTCAACAATTTCAGTCTCCAACAACCCTGTCATGCATTCTAAGACCAAGCATATAGATATCAAGTATCATTTCCTCAAATACCATGTGGAAAAGAGGAATATCTATTTAGAGTATGTGGGGACAGATAACCAGATTGCTGATATCCTCACCAAAGCTCTGGACTCCAAGAGATTTTCATTCCTCAGAGGAGAAATGGGTATGCTTGAACTTAAATGAATCCATTCTTTTTATTTGCTAACTTGTGTGTTGAGTTTAGGTTGAAATTCCTGTTGAGGATTCAAACCTCACCCTGTTGAAATCGCGTGTATACAAACCGCATACAGTCAACCGCTTGCAGCCAACCATCAGTTCCTAACCGCTTGCTGCAGCACTGACCGCTTGAATCTCAACCGCGTTTCAACTTAGAGTATTTTTTATTGTTTCTTATTTAAAAAAAAACTTTTCAAATTCTATTTTTTTTACACGTGGACCAGGTATGTTTTCTTTATTTATTTTTCAGTCCTTATTTTGGCATAAGGGTATTTTTGCTAATGTTTTCCCATGAAATTTTAAAATTTAAATGCATTTAATGCAAAGGGAACATTGGCATTTAATGACCTTCATGTCAGCCGTCATTGGCTGATGTGTGGAAGCTGAAAGGGTGTAACATTTGTAATGATTCACCCTGTGGGAAATTGAAACTGTCCCTTCAGCTGCCAAAACCCTCAGATTTGCCTATAAATAGTGATTAACTGCCTAAATTCAAACTCTTTACCTATCTTCTCTGTCATTCCTCTTGTCAGTTTCTACCAACTCACTTTCTCTCTCCTCAAAATCTTCATAAACCTTAAACTTTTTCAAAAATCTTTCAATGGCACCAAAGAAACCCTTCACAGATATGGTATGGTTTCTAAACTTCATCTCTTTACTTTTCTGTAAATCATTACTCATTGAACCTGCCATTGATGAACATTCATAAGCTTCGAATGAGGTTAACTGATTTTTGCTTACTGTGGCTTCATTGCTTAATCATTTTTTATGAAATTAGTTGGGTTTTGTTCGGATTCATGCCTAGATTAAGATTATGTACTTTATTTCATGATCAATGACTGTTTTGGGTACTGATTTAGGATTTTTAGGTTTTTCACTTTCGAAAACCCATTTCGTGTTTCTGATATTTCTTGATGATTCTGGTTAAAGGTTGAATTTTTATTGTTATATTATTGATCTACTGCCCAATGTGATCATTTTGACATATTATTTGTTGATTTTGATTAACATTTGATAAATCTCTGTTCTTGATGTTCTTCATGTTCTTCGTGCATTCATGTGACTGTTCATATTTTTTTAAAAATTCCTTATGTTTTGGATCACTTGATTCTTGTTTCTTGTTTTTCATACTTAGCAAATTTTTGAAAATTTTGGATTTGTTATTTGCATATGAACCGCTTCAATTCTCAACCACATGCTACTTGTTTGAAACCGCAAGTTATCAACCGCTTATCTTTTGTGTTTCAAACTGCTTGTTCATCTTTTGAAACCGCATGATTGAATTTACTTAAGTATTACTTAGTATATAGGCTGGAAACCAAGACCTTCCCCTGCAAGCACTTGTTGGAAGTGTGGGATAACTTTGGATTACAATGCCACGTACTAGTAAATATACTTTTGTAATTTCTACTTGTTTTCCCTGCTTTGTATTCACAGATTCCTTGGGGTTTGAAATTTTTCATCTTTCAAAACCGCACTATTGCCAACCGCATGAGTGCTCAAATCGCTTGTAATCTGTGAATCTAAATAATAGACCTAACTTGAGTGTTTTCTTTTGTAGGATGCTCAATACTTCCTTCTAGGCTGGGAAATCAATGAACCAGAACTGAGATCTGATGCTCTAGGCAGAGAGCTGATTAGGAAGATGGATGCTTCTGGAATTCTTCCACTCTTCAACAAGAAGCAATCCTAAACCATTCCCCTGTTCGTGGATCAATTTTATGCAACAGCAAAGCCAGGTCAACGAACTCTCTCAGATGGGAAGAAGATCAACTGCCTGACTGGCACCGTTGAAGGCTTTGATGTCTCCATTGACTATTTAGACATTCGAAGCACCTATGGTTTCAACGTTTCTGGTGCTCCCCTTGAAGTTTCTCAAGCGGTTATGGATGCAACCTGCTCTACAACTACTGGTGATCTTTCATCTCTGACTGAGTATTACAAGAAGAAACCCAGAAGAGCATTTGGTGAGCTTATGAGCCACTTATGCTACCTTGTTGGGAAGTCTGTATGTAGGAAAACTGGAAACCATAACAACTTCACCTCCCAGAAGTGGATGTACTGCAGTGCAATTTACAACGGAATCAAGCTTCACTGGCCAAGGATTCTGCTGAGAAAGCTTGCCAACAGCATAGATACCTACCAATCAAAGACTAAGGATCAAGACATTAGGTGGAGACCCTTCTGCAGGCTGCTAACTACCATCTTTGCAAATTATCAACATTTGGAGGATTTGAGAACCTCCACTCCAAAGCTGTCAGTACATTGGGGAAATGAGGAATCTCTAGGGCTGAGGGCTTATCATAACTTCAGATTTTCCTTTGGAAATGATGACTACAAACTCCTATATGATGCTGACACCCATCAACCCATGGAGCACTATGTTGAAATGACCCCTGAAACCGGAGTCAAGGGTCTGGGCAAAGCAATGAAGAAAGTGTCAATGAAGAAGAAACCTGCTACTGAACCGCCCCTAAAGAAAGCTAAAACTGCACCAGTCCAACCGCGTGCCGCCATATCCGCCGCTGGTGATGGTACAAGCAGGAAGGGTAAAGAGAAGATGACCCTGGTTGATGAGGAAGAAGAAGAAGAAGAGGAAATTCCAATTTTGTTTACAAGAGCCAAGAAGGCCAAGCAAACCAAAGTGGTTCTTGACAAGATGTCTAATGAAGATTTGACTGCCTATTCCAAGTTTGTTTGCTAGTTCTTGAATCATATTACGTCCATTTGAAAATAAATATCAACTAATGCAACATATTTATTTTCTTATTTATGGCTTTAAAAAATTAACGGTCTGCCAACGTGGCATTGCCACCTCTGTGCCATGTCAGTGACACATCAGCAACACGTTTTCACTGACTTTGAGTTTGATGACATGGCGCTGATGTGGTACTGATGTGGTGTTGATGTGGCGCTTTCACGTTAGCACTCGCTAATTTTTTTAAAGTATCCAGTAAGAAAACTAAAACTGATTTGTTGCATTATTTTGATATTTTTATCAAAAGTATGTTATATGATTGCAAAACTTGCAAGCACGTTACATTATTTTGATATTTTTATCAAAATACGTTATATGATTGCAGAACTAGCAAATATGTTGCATTAATTGATAATTAAAGAGCGATACATTGCATCTTTTAGTAATTTTTCCATTTCAAAATAGCTATCGCATTTGAGTTGTCAATGTTAATAAATAATGTGTTTTACTTATTTGTATATTGATTATACCATGATAAAATTATATTAACACTATTTTCTCATTTAAAAATAATATTTACTAGTGGTAAGCCTGTGCTAGGCACGGGTTGCATTTTACAATTTATTTTTTATTTCGATTAATAAATTAAAGTTATTTAAATATAATTTTAAAGTAAGAAAATATTTTTTATTTATTGTATTTTGTTTGAAATAAACTAATAAAATATTTATGTTTTTTTCCTATAATGTTGTCTACCTTATAGTTTTTCTACTTACAAAAAAGCGTCAAGTACTCTCGATCAAATGGATACTGTATGTAGATTTCTTATGTAATTTGAGCTAATAGAATTGAATTATAATATATATATATATATATATATATATATATATATATATATATATATATATATATATATATATATATATATATATATATATATATATTAAGGCGGCAAATTTCATATTTAAAAAATAATACTCAAACAAAGAAAGAAAGTCAATATAACAAAATATATCCTCTTATTGTTAACCCAATTTCAAATGACCCAATGATTAAATATTTCATATTCTTTATATGCATTCTATATATAGACTTACAATAATATTTTGTATAATAACTATAAATACTCTCTCGCACTATACTTTTATACTCATAACACCAATCAAATTACTATTTCTTCCACTTATTCTCTCTGTTATATTAATTTTTATACTAATAACACCTCTCTCCTATCTCACTTTTTCTTAATCACCTTGCCCAAAATTTTAGTCCGATTTGAGATGGGACGGAGGGTGTATATTAGAATATAAAGATAACTAAAAAATAAAGAGCATTATTCTCGTGAGTTGTAGGACATCAAAATGCCCCCACTCAATCCTAGCTCCACCTAGTCTAGTCAAGTAGGTTAAAAATTGTCCAAAATAATATTTATAAAGCAAGTGGATAAAAAGTAGGTTATGTAAGTAATGGTTTTTGTTTATTTCTAATTATAAAATTTTATAAGTATCAGTGGTCCAAAACTCTATTCATATTTTTCCCTTTTAAGAATAAATCGAAGGGTGAACTTTAAATTGGTATTTATAAAAAGAAAAATATAAACTTTAAATTGAAACGGAGAGAGTAGTAAATATATCTTATTAGTCATACTTTCAGTTAATTATAGTAATTATTAATTTTCTACTATTATAAATTACATAATATAGTAATTTTATATATTAATTAATATTATTAACTTATTATAATTAACTATTAATAATTAACAATTATAGTTAATTTTCATAGTTAACAATTATAATTAAATATTATAATTAACAATTATTAGTTAACTATTATAGTTATCAATTATAGTTAACTATTAAAAATTAACTTTAACTATTATAGTTATCAATTATAGTTAACTATTAATAATTGACTATTAATAATTAACTAATACAATTAACAATTATAGTTAACTATTAATAGTTAACAATTATAGTTAACTATTAATTGTTAACTATTAGGGTTTACTATTAATAGTTAACACTTATAGTTAAGTATTAATAATTAAATATTATCATTAACTATAATAGTTAACTATAATATTTAACTATTATAATTAACTATAATAGTTAGGTCAAAATCTTACAAAAAACGCGTTTTTTCTTAAGCTTAAGAAAAAACGTGTTTTGTTTCTCCGTTGGTGCCAGTGTGCCAGTGCATGTGTAACAAAGTGCCAGTATTAGTGTAAAAGAGTGCCAGTGCATGTGTAACAAAGTGCCAGTGAAACGCCCTAGGGTGCGATCGCCCCTTCCTAGGGCGCGATCGCCCCATTTCCACTGAACGGCACCGCGCGATCGCCTCAAGGATGGGCGCGATCACTCCCTTTGTCCAGAAACTCAGTGCCAGTGCATGTGTAACAAAGTGTCAGTGCATGTGTACCAAAGTGCCAGTGTTAGTGTAAAAGAGTGCCAGTGTGAAAAGTGCCAGTGCATCCAAGGATGGGCGCGATCGCTCCCTTTGTCCAGAAACTCAGTGCCAGTGCATATGTAACAAAGTGCCAGTGCATGTATACCAAAGTGCCAGTGTTAGTGTAAAAGAGTGCCAATGTGAAGAATGTCAGGATGTATATTAAGTGTCAGTATAAAAAGTGCGGTGTATGTGTAACAAAGTGCCAGTGTTAATATAAAAAAGTGTCAGTGTGAAAAAGTGTCAGTGCATGTATTATTAAGTGTCAGTGTAAAAATGACTTTTTCTTAAACTTAGAAAAAAATGCGTTTTTTATAAAACCAACTCAATAGTTAATAATTATACTAACTATTAATATTTTACTATTATACTTACCTAATTTAGTAACTAATACTCCCTCCGTCCCACGTGAATGCAAACTTATTTCTATTTTGGTCCATCCCACGTGAATGCAAACTTCCCAAAATGGCAAAGAATATTCACTATTCCACCCACTCATTCTCTCTCCTACTTCACTTTTACACTCACAACATTCTCTCTCCTCACTATTTCTCCCACTCATTCTCTCTCCTATTTAATTTTTCATACTCACAATATTTAACTTTTTTTCTTTCTTACATCACTTTTCCTTAATTCCCACACCCAAAAAGTTAGTCCACATTCACGTGGGACGGAGGGAGTATATATTATCTAATACTATTAGTTAATAATAAAGAATATAAAAAGTTACACTTTTGAGGAGTATATGGTGATGTGGCTTCACAAAATTTTTACAAAAAATTGTCCAGAGCCATTATCATAGGCCTCCTCACCTAATTTAAACATATATATGTAATTCCTTAAAATTTAAAGGGGTTATAATTACATTTCTTGAAAGTTTAGGGGGTCAATTGACCCTGCCCTTTAAGGGCTTCGTCTCTTTTTACAATCACTACACTATACTATCTAATGAACTCTTATTGCAATATATTTTATTCATTCGTTACATATAATGCAATTTACTTACTAATTTCATGTAAAATACTTGAGTAGGTCTGCTGAGAAACGCGTTTCTCCATAAATATGGAGAAACGCGTTTTTAATAGCCAGAAGCTATACGTTTGATAACCAGAAGAAAATTTCTGGATATCAGTCTCAAAGGGTTCTGGATATCCAGAAGCTTTGGAACGGATATCCAGAAGCCTTTGGGCGGATATCCAGAAAAAATAGATTTGAAGCCAAATCCAAGGCCAAGACCACAAATTGCTTATTGAAGGTTTCGGATATCCGTAAACCTTCAAATGTATATCCGTAAACCATCAAATGAATATCCGTAAACATATTTGAAGCCAAATCCAAGGCCAAGACCGTAAAAATGCTTATTGAAGGTTTCTGGATATCCAGAAACCTTCAAATGTATATCCGTAAACCATCAAATGAATATCCAGAAATATTTTGAAAGTTTCTGGATATCATTTTGAAGGTTTCTGGATATCACTTTCATAAGCTTCTGGATATCCTTTCAAAGGGTTCTGAATATCCAGAACCTTTGAGACTGATATCCAGAAGTAACCATGGGACAAGGTCATGGCCAATACAAAAAGTTTCTGAATATACTTTCAATAGCTTCTGGATACCCGTAACCCGTTTCTCCATAACTTATGAAGAAACGCGTTTCTCCCTAGATTTATTTTACGAAAATACTTTTAAATTTTGGCTAAAATAATGCAACCTCGTTGCATTATTTGTAACACTACTATTAAAAAGTTTATTACATTATGTTGTCACTATAATGTCGTCAATATGTTGTCACTAGATAATATATTTCCTTTATTGAAATCGAATATATATTAAGTTGCATACTCCCTCCGTCCCACTATACTTGACACTTCTTTTCATTTTGGGCCGTCCCACTATACTTGACACCTTCCAAAAATAACCAAGTTTTTATATTTTTATATTCACTCTACCCCACCACTCATTCTCTCTCTTCATTTTCCACCACTCAATTTATTCAACCAACACTACTAATTATCCCACTCATTCTCTCTCTTCATTTTCTACCACACATTTTTTTTATTTTATTCTTTTTTCTTAGTTTTTGAACCCACCCCTTGGATTGGGTGTCAACTATAGTGGGACGGAGGGAGTATGTTATAATTATTACAAATAAAATTTGCTCACAAAACTATGGTTGACACATTGATCGGTGTTTAAATTATTAAATATTTGACTCTAAAAATTAAACATTCAATCAATAAATACCAATTATATTTTTTTTCTGAACATTTTGTTCCTCTAATACTACTCTTTTTGATGTCGAGGTAACTCTTCAGAAAAATGCGTTTTTACGAGTTATTAGGAAGAACTTGTTTTTGAATGCGCGTTCTCATTTTTATAAATAACAAGAACTTATTAAAAAATGTGTGGTACATTTTTGTAAATAATTGAAACTTCGCAACAACCTCTAACACTCGTCAACACACGGATTGGACCTATGTAACACCACATTTGGTCATTTCAAACACTACCACCGATCATCTTTTAACACATCATTTATAAAAACTTCAAATGCCCATTTGAGAACATAAATGATGTCTTTTTAGGTTTTTAAACCCATAATCACGGGGCAAAGTCATGTGATTTTTATAGGCCTCGATATTTCTTTCACCGACTAACCTTTTGGATATCGGTTTCAAAGTTTCTAAATATCAATCTCAAAGGTTTCTGGATATCCAGAAACCTTTGACATAGGTATTCAGAAAGTTTGTTAGCCATGTACCCGGTACGCATACGCATGAAGTTTTACTTGTTTATAAACCTTTTGGATATCAGTCTCAAAGTTTTGAATATCAATCTAAAAGGTTCTGAATATCAAAAAATCTTTAAGATTGATATCTAAAAGGTTTGTTCATCATATCATGGCTTTGTTTAAATGTGTTTTTTAATTTATATCCAAAAGACTTTAATATTGATATTTAGAAACCTTCAATGTTGATATTCAGCAGGTTTGTTGGTCATTGCCTTGTTCAAATATGATTGTTAATTCATATTCAGAGTGATTTATTATTATTATCCAAAACCCTCAAGCTTGATATAAAGAAAGTTTGTTGGTCATGACCTGTTAAAATATGGTTGTTGATTAATATTCAGAAGGCTTTAATATTGTTATTCAGAACTCTTTGAACTTTATATCTGAAAGGTTTGTTGGTCATGTACCCGGCGCGCATGAAATTTTACTTATTTACAAAAATGGTCACCGCGCATTTAAAAACACATTTTCCCCAATCACTATAAAAAGATTTTCACAGACATTATAGTGTTAAGGAGATTAGTTTGGTGCTTGAAATTTGGTATATAATTGTCTAACTTTAACGCTTTAGTGGCATGAAGCTAACATTGTACTGATGAAAATTAGTAGATTAATGCTCACCGATTCTGAAATAAATATATAACCATTTCCTTTACGCAAAATCTGATTGAAATCAAAAAATGACCATATTTGTCTGACACTTTAACTTTGTCCATTGTCTCAAAATGTAAGGACAATATAAACTAGTACTCCCTCCGTCCCTAAAAGATTTTCTCTGTCCCTAAAAGATTGTCCTGTTGTACATTTTGCAATTATTAAAGAAGAGCTTCACCTTCTTGTATCTTAGTAGATTTGCACTAACATTCATGCCTAAATTTAGAAATGGGACATACTTTTTGGAACAAGTCAAAATGGCAAATGGGATAATCTTTCAGGGACGTAGGGAGTATGTACGAATATTTCATCTCAATTAAATTGTGTTGTCTAATTTTTTTTTTTTTTTTTTTTGATACATTATGTATCCTGATTTAAAAACAAAACATTGTGTTTTCTTGATTTCGAATCGCTCCAGCGGCTATTACTGTAGCGCTTGCTCCACCCAACCATCATGATCGTGCCACCTCGACCTAATTTGATGCTCGACGGACGAGATGTGTCGAGCTCGATGGGACTGACAAATTTTTTGAAGCAACTCGATCACACAAAAAGTGGACGAGCTGAGGTGGTCAAATCTAGATCATAGGGTAGAGCGTTGGGTTGAATCTTGAAATCAACCTAGCAGTAAACAAGAAGAATTTCCAGCAAGAATTTCTAGAAAGAAGAATTAACAATTTACTACTGAATGAAGTAGTGCACTCATTACAACAATACAACTACTAGACGGATTATTCTCACCACACATTTATCTATTGTGTGTTATACCATACTATAACAACTCTCAAGAAGACTTTACAATCAGGCTTCTATTTTTGCTCTCTCTTAGATGATGTCAACCAAGAGACCCGAACACATATTTATACTTGCTTTAGGTCGGTGAAGGAAGTCTGAAAGATTTTGTCCAAAATTCTCCACATGCTTCCTCCATAATCAGTGCCCATGATATATCCATCTCCAGTGCTCTTTATTTTCAAGAAAATTCTAGCTGTGATGCTCAATCTAGGGCTTTCAAGAAACCCTAGAAAATTGGGAGAAAATCGCGAAGCTTCCGGAACAAAGAAGAGCAGGGTTGTGCTTTCAACGCTCTCCCTCAACATCGAATCTTCTTGACCTCGTTGTCATACCAGTTGTTCTCAAAACTCGGTTAACTTCTTTGTTATGAGATTCTTTGTAAAAATATCTGCAACTTGGTCCTCTGTTTTGATGGGGCACGTACGTATCTTCCCTTGTAGCACTCTCTTCCAGGTGAAATGGTGGTGTACTTCCACATGCTTCGTCCGAGCATGAAATACTAGATTTTCTGCCAGACGAATAGCTGATTGGTTATCACAATGTATCTCAACTGCATAGTCGATTGGCAGATGTAGATCCTCCAGAAACTTCATCAACCATGTACTGTCTTGAGCTCCCATTGTTGCTGATTTATACTCTGCTTCAGAGGTTGAAAATGAAACATTTGATTGTCATTTGCTACACCACATGACTGCTCCTGAACCAAGACTGAACATATACCCAGTTGTTAAGCGTCGAGTATCATGATCTCTAGCATAGTCCGCATCACAATAGCCAATTACCTTGCATGATCCACCATTCGTACTTAAAAGGCCATACTGAATAGTGCCTTTAACATATCTCAAAAATCTTCTAACAGCTTCCAAGTGAGGTTTCTTTAGCTTTTGCATGAATCAGGCAAAACACTCCCACTGCGAATGAGATGTCTAGTCTTGTCAAGGTTAGGTAGATTAGACTACCTACTAATTGTCGATACATTGTTCCATCGTCGAGATCTTTCCATTCTTTTGCGCATAACTTTGCATTGACTTCCATTTGGGTGGAGATTGGTCAACACTTAAGCATCCCATATCTATGTAGGAGATCTTTTGCATACTTTTACTAGCATAGGAACATGCCTCCTTCATCACGATCAATCTCAAGCCCAAGAAAGTGCTCTAGATCTCTAAGCTCCTTCATTTGAAATCGAACAGACAAGTTCTCCCTTGTTTTCGAATATCTTTCACATCGCCCCCTATGATGATCAAATCATCAACGTAAACTAGCACTACAACTAGTTTACCTTGTTCATACTTAACGAACAAACTTGAATCTGCGGGTGCCAGACCATATTCGCTTTGAACCAAAAAATCTGCAATCTTGTCGTACCAAGCTCTAGGCGCCTGCGTTAGTCCGTATAGTGTTTTTCTTAATTTTCACACGTACTCAGGTAGATCCTTTCTTTCATATCCTTATGGTTGCTCCATGTAGATGTCTCTATCAACTTCTCCATGTAAGAAGGTATTTTTAACGTCTGTTTGCCAAAGTTTCCATGACTTGATAGCCGTCAATGCTAATAGCACACGAATAGTAGTGATCTTCGCCACAAAACTGAATGTTTTAACATAGTCTAGTCCATATTGATGAGATAAACCATGAGCCACTAACTGTGCTTTATATCTCTCAATTGAACCATTGGGGCGTGTCTTTACTTTGTAAACCCATTTGCACAATATGTGTTTTACATCTTTGGGCTTCAGAACTGAATCTCATGTCTTATTTTGCTTGAGTTCTGCCATCTCCTCGTCCATTACTTTCTCCATTCGAAATCTTCAAAGGATTCTTCTAAAGTTGAATGCCCTCTAATAATATTGTCTTCTGTAATTGCAGTGTTCGTATACTTTATATTTGGTTTTCGTTCCCTGATTGATCTTCTTATTGATTGTTGTTGCTTTGGCACTTCTGGAATTCCTTCTCTAGATTCTTCATGTAAGCTTGGTCTTTGTTCTTGACTTCTGTGGACACCAGCGCTCTATGGACTTGCCGACTGGTTAGATTTTATTGGAAATGTCGGCTTTTGTTCTTCTTTAATAACTAGTGTTGACACTTTAACAACTTCCGGATGGCTTGACTCTCCTTCCTTTGTTTTCTCCACAAACTTTTCATGCAACTTATCTCCTTCGAGTCTGGAAGCGTTGCTCATTGAGGTGACCACCAGGATGATACTTCATCAAACAACACATTTCTTAATACATGGTAGTGACCTGATATGGGATCACAACATTTCCATCCTTTTATTTCATTGTCGTAGCCAATAAATATGCACCTCATATTCTTGTCAAATTTTGATCGTAGGTGTTCTAGTTCAAAGATATAGCACACTTGCAATCGAAAGTGACACACCAAAGGCTTAGTGTGTCACAGTCTCTAGAATGGAGAGACAAATCCCACCCTTGCTTGTGGTAGCCTATTTATTACATGTGTCGTTGTATTCACGCATCAGCTAAAAACGAGCTGGAACATTTTTGGCGTGCAACATACTACAACAAGTCTCAGCAAGATGTCAGTTCTTTCTTTCCGCTACCTCGTTCTGTTGGGGAGTTCCTGGACATGTCAATTGTCACCTAATCTTGTTCTCACGAAGATATTTTGAGAATTCTTCCGACATATATTCTCCACCATTGTCTGTTCGTATGCACCATATATTTCTTCCAACCTCATTTTCCACTTCTTCCTTGAAATTTTTAGACTTGGCCAGAGTTTCAGATTTTTCTTTCATAAAGTAAACCCAGACATACCTTGAGTAATCATCAATGAATGTCACCAGGTACCGCATGCCGCTACATGATGGTTTCTTGACTCGGCCAAATACATCAGAGTGCACCACCTTCAACGGTTCTTTGGCTCTTAACTTTTGACTCGTCATAAGGCAGCTGATGTGCCTTACCATATTGGCATCCAACACAAATAATATATGTTCGAATATCTAAAGATGGCAGCCCTTTCAACATTGACTCTATCGTCATTTTCATTAGTATGTGATAGCTGACATGCCCCAACCATGCGTTCCATAGATCTGCAGTCTCATTCTTCCTTGTTTTATCTACGCAAGATGACTTTGACATTATGTAGATAAAATCCACTCTTTTTCCTTCCATGAATGGCTTGCCATTGATCCGTAAGTATCGATGAACCTTCACATCCGTTGGTCCAAACATGACATAATTTCCTAGCGAAGTCAACTGAGACACGGATAATAGATTATTCTTCATGCCTGGTACAAGGAACACATTCTGCAACTGCACAAGACTTGGACTGAACCGTGGCACAATCTTTGTCTTGCCAATATGAGCAATTGCCATTATGAATTTGTTTGCTATCACGACAACTCAACCTCCTTTGTATTCAGACATGGAACTGAGATTTTTCATCATCACATGTCATGTGAATAGAGCATCCCGAGTCGACGATCCAATCATTTTTATAGTCGATAGGTTTTTGTGTTGTTGTAATGGGGGCTTGATCTCCAATCTCCATCGTGTCGCTTGCAGCTACCAGCTCTTCACTATTCTCTTTGAGACCTTCAAATTCGAACTACTCCTCCAATAAGCTTTCTGAAGAATCTGCTGGTACTGCATAGGATACATCAAGGTCCCACTCTTCTTCGCTATTGTATCCTTTGTGAACACCTGATGTTACTGCATTGCCTTAGAATGAGCTTTTCCTTAATCGAAAATCTCGAGCAAAGTGGCCCTTCTTGCCACAATTGTAGCATTCATCACCAGTACGCCTTTCTTCTTGCGATCGAGTTTTATATTTTTGAGTTCCCCCTCCTTGAGGGCATCGTTGAGCTCACTGTAAAGCCGTGATTCTCTCATCCCCAGATTGGCACTCATTGACGTGATTATAGGATAGATTTGTAGTTAGTTAGGCATGATTTTCAATCATATTTATAATAGTTATCCTTTCCATATTTGTTGGTAGAACCTCAGACTTTAAGATGGTATCAGAGCTGGCCCATTACACGTGCTGGCCCAATGGCCCCCGATGAACCCTTTGTGCCACCCACCATCCAGTCCACATTATAAGCCTTTGGCAAAGCCCGGCTACACGTGAGGGGGCATGTAAGAGAACATTATCCCACATCGGGAATAAACAAGACTTATCTCTAACATATAAGGATCCTGGGCTACTCCCCTTAACACCAATTGGTTTTAAGGTGGAACCTCAGACTTTAAGGGGCATTGAGATCGGTTTTGAGCTTTTGGATATGAACTCTAGACCCCCCTCCGAATCGTTTCTCAAGCATAGACCATGCTACCGGAGCGGTGTCACAAGGGTTGACCCATGACTGAATTTTGGTAGAAACCGTAGCCTTAGTCCAGCCAAGAACAAGACTTGAGGCTTGGAGGAAGAAATCCAAGTTTGGGTTGGAAGATCCATTCGCCTTTTTGGATGGTGATGGAACAGTGTTTGTAACGGTCGTTGCTAGTTTAGAGGTCGTGAGGACCGTATAAAACAGGGATCTCCAGTTCAAGTAATTGTCATTTGTGAGATGACAATGACCTAGGTAAGACTGGATATTTAGATTTAGAGGAAGAGATGAAGCGGCAGCGGAAGAAGGTGACGGAGAGTTGACTGAAGGGTTGGAATCAGTCGGGTTTGTCATGGATCCGTTCAAGAGGATCATGATACCATCTAAGACAAATAAATTTGGTGGAAGACTCAACGTAAGTTCTTCTCTTTGATCTTTTCATATATATATTCACAATAATAAAGAGTCCTAAATCTTCTATACAACTGTGAGATATGAAAAAATATGGAAAGGATAACTGTTACAAATGTGATTGTAAATCATGCCTAACTGACTACAAATCTATCCTATAATCACGTCAATGAGCGCCAATCTGGGGATGAGAGAATCACTGCTTTACACTCCCCCTGCTCAGTGACTTCACTGATGCTGTCCATTTGATTTCCCTTCATTATCTTCTTGTTTTTCCCTTGTACCACTGTCTTTTCTTGGGTGCCCTCTTCGATTGATGAAGAGTGCTTCTTCTGTAATCTTTAATGATACTCCAGCCATCTTTTTAGAAAGAGCTTCTTGGTTGGCTAGCAGATTTTCTAAGTCTAATAAATGATGGTTGTGAAATAGCCCGGATCCGAGAGGCTTCGCAGCCCCGACATCTGGCAATCTTTCGCGTTGGAGCGGTTCGTCTCGCCGTTTTGTTTTCGCATTTTGTAGAGTCGCCACGCCGTTTTTATTAAGCCCAAAACATTGAAAAAGGGCATCAGTTTAAAGATAATTTTAAACTGTTTTTGTGTGATGAGATTTTGAGTTCGGAGGTCAGATGACTCCTCGGGAAGAGAATATTAGAATATTAGAGCTCACCCGAGTCGCCTCGTAAAACGAGTCTTTCGGATACCCCTAATATCCTTTAAAATGTTGTGTGTGTGTGTGTGTGTGTGTGCTTTTTAAAAATGCATGCTATGTCGGATGTCTACATTGTACACTACGTATTGAAATGTATTGAAATAGTAATGGAAGGAAGCCTTACCAATGTTGGTTTGTGTCTGTCTTCCGCTGGGGAATAGTGTTTGAGGTCGGAGTAGCATTCCGGTGCGGATCGGGGTTGCTTCGGGAAG
Source organism: Adenophora triphylla var. japonica (assembly GCA_022495995.1). Taxonomy (NCBI): domain Eukaryota; kingdom Viridiplantae; phylum Streptophyta; class Magnoliopsida; order Asterales; family Campanulaceae; genus Adenophora; species Adenophora triphylla. Next base: position 20,224 of record JAFEMH010001722.1, on the reverse strand, counting down.
GGCCGGTTGTCTGCGGACAGAGTTTCGGCGTGAGTTGAGGTTGTAAGCTGCGTTCGGGCAGAGGTTCGGCGTGCGTAGGGATCGTCGGGATCACTCGGGCAGAGTTTCGGCGTGATTTGCGATCACCGGTTTGACTCGAAAAGAGCCGGGACACCGTGGAAAGACCAGGCAAGGCCTCGGAGTACCACGAGGGGCCTCAGAGTACCTCGAGAGTGCCTCGGGGCAGCGCGGGAGCGTCGCGGGAGCGCTCGGGGAGGCTTCGGAGCACCACGAGGGGGCTCGGAAGGCCTCGGAAGGATCCGAAAGGGGCCGGGAGTGCCTCGAGAGGACTTAGAGGGGAAGCCAGAAGGCCTAGGGAGGAAGAGAGAAGTGGGAGGTGTGTGAAAATGAGGAGGGGGAGCCCTCTATTTATAGTGCCAGATTTGGTGCAAAGAGGTCCGTACGGACCTCCCTGGTAATCCAGTTTTTAGGTTTTCCTCGATTTGAGGGAATATGTGATGATGGTGAATATTCTGTAATTATGGTGTCCCCTGAGCAATAAGGTCCGTACGGACCATCTTGCATGCAAAGAGGTCCGTACGGACTAACTAAGCATGAGGGTAATCATTTTCCCCGGGATTTGAGGGAATATTGTGGACTTTAGGAAGATTCAGTAATTATTAAAGCAAAGAGGTCCGTACGGACCATTATTGCTTTTCCAATTTCCTGAAAATTCCCAAAAGGTCCTTTTGTCCCTTTTTATCCCAGAAAGGCTCCTTCCTTGGTTTGGCTGGGGGTTTAGAGAGGGTTTGAGTGAGAGGGGTCGTCGAGACTGCGTTGATGAGTCTACGGTGTTTCTCGTGTGTTTGAAAGGGGGTGATCCAGATTGGGGTACTTATAGAAGCCCCTCGACGACGTCACTTATGAAAGAAGTGGGGTCGCCGATAAGATAAGGGTCCTAATCTGGATCGCGTGCTGGGAGATAAAGTGACCGGGGAGGTCAATATGAGGACGTGGTGGTGTCCTATTGTGTGACCGTTTAGGTCAGTAGGCTGGACCCTGTGATAGGATTCCTACGTATCCCTGACGGGAATCAAGCCTGGTCGTAGTTCGGGTGTGGGGTGAGTGTTTTGTGAATGCGGGCGTGGTGGTGCCCTGAAGTGTCGTGTGACCGCCCAGGTCAGTGGTAAGGACGTGGTGGTGTCCTGGGTGACCGCATGGGTCGATGGTTGGACCCTGTGATAGGATTCCTACGTATCCCTGGCGGGAATCAAGCCTGGTCGTAGTTCAGAGGTCGTGAAATCTGTGAGTGCGGGCGTGGTGGTGCCCTGAAGTGTTGTGTGACCGCCGAGGTCAATGGTAAGGACGTGGTGGTGTCCTGGGATGTGGTGACCGCTGAGGTCAATTGTGAGGACGTGGTGGTGTCCTGGGATGGAAATTTTACGATTTTCCTAATCGGGTGGTTTAAGGCCTTCCGGGCCGGTGATAGTGATTTGGGAGGTTTATACGGTCTTCCGGACCGAGTGATTTAAAGCCTTCCGGGCTGTGAGGACTTGAATCGTCTTTTGAATGTGGTTGTGCCACGCGTGAGGACTTTGAATCGTCTTCTGGCGGCGGTTTCGGTGCCACGCGGGAGGACTTTGAATCGTCTTCTGGCGGCGGTTGGTGCCACGCTGGAGGACTTTGAATCGTCTTCTGGCGGCGGTTGGTGCCACGCGCGAGGACTTTGAATCGTCTTCTAGCGGCGGCTTGATGTTATGCGCGAGGACTTTGAATCGTCTTCTAGCCGCGGTTGATGTTATGCGCGAGGACTTTGAATCGTCTTCTAGCCGCAGTTGATGTTATGCGCGAGGACTTTGAGTCGTCTTCTAGCCGCAGTTGTGGAGGCATGGCTGCCTTATGCTTTGATTGCGAGAGGCGTAGATGCCTTTGTGTTTTTGCATGTTGAGTAGAAGGTTGGACTTACGATGACTGCCGGTGCTTGCGTTGCCGTTGAAGTGGGCAAGGATGACGGCCGGTGATTGCTTCACCATTTGGGATTTTGGAGGCACTTCGTGCCTTGGGACTTGTACTCGAGGTGTTGGCTCCTTCTTGTGCTTGTTTTGCCGCTTGAGTGGGCAAGGATGATGGTCGGTGCCGGGATATGCAGCCTTGTATGACTTCCCTTTCGACTTGTTGGGGAGGAGCTCGGCTTAGTTTGATGGCCGTGCTTGCCGTTGAGCTGGGCTAGTTTCGGGCTTACACCGACCGGTGCTTGATGGGATGCGTGACCTTGTAGGGCCCTTTTTGGGAAGATGACTTCGGACCTTTGAGGGCTAGTTGTTGAGTTGAGCATTGGAGGCGTCTCTGTGCCTTGATATTCGTGGCCGGGAGGTGTTGGCTCCTTCCGGAATTGCCGTCGCCGTCGTTTGGAGGCGTCTCGTGCCTTGATATTCGTGATCTTGGGAGGTGTTGGCTCCTTCTTGAGTCGCCGTTGAAGCGGGCTAGGACCGGTCTTACACGGCTAGGCCGGGATTGAATTGCCGCTGGCGGGCGAGGACCGGTCTTACGTCGACGGCCGAGGATTGAATTGCCGCTGAAGTGGGCGAAGACCGGTCTTACGTCGACGACCGGTGGTTGAATTGCCGTTGAAGTGGGCGAAGGACCGGTCCTTACGCTGACGGCCGGTGGATTGAATTGCCGTTGGAGTGGGCGAGACCGGTCTTACACCGATCGGGCCGGGGATTGAATTGCCGTTGAAGTGGGCGAGGACCGGTCTTACGTTGACGGCCGGTGGTTGAATTGCCGCTGGAGGGCGAGGACCGGTCTTACACCGACGGCCGGTGGTTGAATTGAAGGGTTAGGGACCATTCCGCACTCGATTTGCCGGAAAAGGCCTTAGGACAGCCAGGGGCAAAGATTATAAGGGCAGTGAAAGTAATTTGGCCACCCTTGCAAAGAGGTCCGTACGGACCAACCTCGGCCGCAAAGAGGTCCGTACGGACCACCTTGGTTTTTTACAGCTCCTGTGTTTTGACCAGGTTTAAATGCCGAGCCCTTCCCCATTCCTTCTTCTTCCGTGCGTGAACCAAAGAGAGAGAAAGAGAGAAAATCCTCCATTGTTAACCAAAATCCTCCATTTTTTTGCTTGAATTGCTTGCCATGGCGGAAGGATCTCGAAGGAGTCGTCGTCAACGCAGTCAAGAGGTGGTCGAGCAACGGATGGAGCTTCAAAGAAATTGGATCTCGTTTGTTCCATCTTCGAAGAACCCGGATGTCTTGTATCCGAATCCGGAGGTGCACAATCGTCGCTCTAGGAACGTCTGGGAGGTAAGAACTGCTCCGCTTTGATTCCCTGCTCGAATTTTTGAATGCTAGAACTAGGTTTTAGTTTTTCGCATTTTTGAATTTTTTTTGTTATTTTTTATGTCTTTTTGTGAAATTCTTGATGAATTGTAGAAAATGGACATGTAAAAATTGTGGGTATGTGTATTTTGTGCAGAAATGTATAGATTAGCTTTTATTTGTGAAAATAAAGTGACTCTCTAATGAAATGCATGCTTTGGTGTTTTGTACCGTATGCTATTTATGTATGTACATTATGAGAACAGTTTGTCGTGTAGTGACAATTTTTGTGAAAAAATGTGACATGTGCCGTGTTTTGTGACGGGTTTTGTCTGAAAGTGTGTGCCGTGTAGGGACGGATTTTTTGAAAAATGTGTTATGCATATGTGTCGTGCCGTGTGTGCCATGTTTTTGGGTGACGGACTTTGTGGGGAAAATATGTGCAATATGTGCCGTGTTTTTGTGACGGGTTATATGTGCCTTTGCCGTGTTGGGACGGACTTTTTTGAAAATGTGTCGTGTAGGGCTTAATCCCCCCCCTTTTTTTTTTTTTGAGAAAATGTGTACAGTGTGTGCCGTGTTTTTGTGACGGACTGCATGGGAAAAATTATACGTATAATGTATGTGAAAATTATGTGCAATATGTGCCGTGTTTTGTGACGGGTTATATGTGAAAAATATGTGCAATGTGTGCCGTGTTTTGTGACGGGTTATTTTCATGGCTTTCCGTGTTGGGACGGACTTTTGTGCCTTTTGTTTTATATTAAGTACTGTGATTGACGTACCTTTGCTGTGTTTACCTGCAGGATGCGGGGCTTATGGCCGGGAAGGCCAAGAGGATGAAGACTCGGGATCGCTCGAGGCCGTTGTTGAGCCGTGGCGCCGGATGCCCGATATTTCCGTGGATGGTAGGCCGAGTCCCGTGAGGCCGGTCTACGCTTCCGGCCCGGGTGTGTTCGTCGAGAACCCGGCCGGAGTTTCGACACGAGGAAGAACAAGAGCGTCTTCCTTGGCCTTTCCGAGTATTGGTGGGATACCACCCACACCTTCCATCCGAGCCGGGAGAGGTGACGGTGACGCCGACCGACTTTGCCGCGACACCGGGCTTTCCTTCAAAGGAGGGCCGGTACGGTGGAGAGATATGATCTCCGATGCCGTGTTGACCGAGCCGCCGGGCTTTGAGCCTCGTCCTCGCAGGGCCCGGGGATGCTATATAGCGATGTGGAGCCGAGGATCACGGCCGCATTGGGGCCTATGTCCGGGTACCGGCCAGTGACGGCGGAGCAGTTGGCGCGCTCCTTTTTGTGGTATGCACTGTCCGAGACTTTGTTCTCGAACCACGCGACCGCGGCTCCCTTTGCTCTGCTGGAGAGCTTGATTGATCTGGATAGAGTTTGTGATATTGCTTGGGGCGAGGCAGGCTTGGCCGAGCTCTACTTCTCTTTGGACCGGTTTAGCTGGGGTGTGGCGCTCATCGGCCTGTTTTGACTTCGCTGAGGTATGAGTTTATTGTTGTTTTTGATTTAGCAACTTGTCGTTTCTCCGTTTTCTTTGCACCGAGCCTTCTCTCGTTTTTGTCACAGTGTGGTTCTATGAGGTTTTTCCAAGTTGTTTCCCGTGGGATAGAGATCCTGGGTCCGTTGGCCGCGCATCCCGCTATGCGTGGGCCGGGCTCGTACGGCGAGGAAGAGGAGGACCAGCAGGGGGAAGCTCACCATCGCCTACGGGGATGTGCAGGAGCCGCCTGGAGAGGGGTAGCCCGAGGGGTTTGTTTTGTTCCCGTGGGCTCGGTGATGAGGGTGATGAAGCCTGAGGGGGCTCCCGAGGTGACAAATACAAATGAAGATGTCAAAGGGGCCCGACTCCGCGATGTTATGTATCACTGGGAGAGCGGGTCTTCTCGGGCAAAGATGGCCCCTGTGTGCTTCCCGTGGCTCCGAGGGACCCTCCTTTGGGATGCTTGATTCCCGGATATGGATGTGCTTGATTTTGAGAGGTACCTTGGCGGTGTGGGCGCCGAGGAGTTCATCTTGTATGGAGAGGAGTACGGGGCCTTCGTGAGGAGGAAGCTGAGGACGCCGCAGTACCGGCGAGGAGAGAGAGGCCGGCCCGCAGCTCCCCTGCAGGTTCCGATGCCGGGGCCGGATTTCACGTATGTCCGGGGGACGGATCGAGGAGGAGGGTGTCTCGTACCCGTTCCCGAGCAGTGCTCCCGCCGCATACAGAGCGGATCCCGATAGATCGGTGAGTGTGCCGACTCTTTTCCATCTTGGCATCTTTTCGTATTTTTCTTTTTGTTGTCGAGTATAACTGTATTGCTGAGCGTTTCCTTGGCTGCTTGTTGGTGCAGGTCCCGGGGAGAGCCTATGATATGCTGACTCGCCGTTATGTGGCGATGAGGTCGTTTGCGAAGAAGATGGCGTCGAAGATATCTTGCCGGTCTTCGCGACGCGTGCCGGCGTACGAGCCTATGCCTTCGAGGCATTCCGTAGACGTTCCTCCACCGAGAGCCGAGCCGGAGCCGCAGCAGGAGGGACCTTCGAGGGGGCGGCATAGCATGGATGCCGGGACATCTTCGGGAGCTCCGGGGCAGCAGCCCTTTTATCAGTTCTTCCCTCCTCAGGATGCACAGGGCGAGGGTCCGTCAGAGCCTTCTTTCTTTGATCCTTTCGCCGGATTTGATCCTTCAGATTACTTTGAGTGGCAGCCTCCGGCGGGGGCTCGGTACTCTGATGACGAGGATGTGGCGGGCGAGTTCACAGGGATGCCCGACTTCTCTCTGGAGGACCTCGGCGAGGATGATGATGATGCTGAAGAGTCGGATTAGGGTCCATTTGCTTTCCCTCTTTCCATATCTTCTTTTTTTTTTTTGTTTAGCAACAGACATTTGATATTCCTGTAATAAAACACTCATATTTGCACGGCAAACAGCATTTTATTTTAAGATGTAATGTCATTTTTGTGATTCCCGGGATTTGTCCTAGAAATAGTTGCTATTATTATTTTTTATTTTTGTGCATGCCACGTGAGCTGAGAGTGCGTTTGTGGGTAGTGTATGTTTGCCGAATGGCTTTGGCCGTTGTTTGGGCGCTTTGGAGCAAGGTCCCGCCGAGGACAGTGATTGTTGTACTGTTTGCTGGGGAAAATGGGTTCTTTTTGCAAGGAGGTCCGTACGGACATACTTAGCATGCAAAGAGGTCCGTACGGACCAACCTTGCTTTTGGGAAGGAGATAAATGCTTTCCAAAGGTCCGGTTCTTCCCCATTTCCCCATTTGCACCATTTTCGAGCTTTCTTCCCCATTTTCTCTAGGAACCTCCATTTTTGCCATGGATTCTTCGTACGTCCCTAGAATTTTGCCGAGGCTTTCGCAGAGAGGCAAGCACACTTCCTTGAGCTTGAAAACGTGGATGCGGCGCCGCATGAGGCATCGTAGACGGGCTTTCGAGGTAAGGTTTCGTCTTTGCTCGATTTGGTCTTTTAAGGAGTTGGTTCCCGATTGGGATTTGTTGCGGCCGCCGCGAAGTTCGGGATGTTAGGAGGCACGTGTATTGTTTCTCCTACAATGAAATGGTGCCCACTTTTGAGGATTTTCGGGCTTTGATGGAGGACCGGAGGTGGAGGCCATCTCGCTTCCTTTGATTGGTGGTGCCGCGCGAGCGTGAAGCTTGCAGTGCTTTCTTCGTACTTCGTTGGAAGAAGTGCAGGCATGATCCTTGATTCGGGTCATATCGACATTTCGAGCCGCCTGAGCGGTTCATGGTTGATGACGAGAGTGACGTCTCTTGGGACGCATTTGCCTTGTGCGTGATAGCGACGCTTTTCCCGGCCGCCTCCTTGGCATTTGCGATGGCGCTTGCTAGATGTGGTAGGGCACCGCAGAGCCGGGAGAGGATATTGTCCCGCTGGTGCCGGGGGAGACTCTTCATGGTATCGACCGTCCGGCGACCGGGGATCGCTTTCATGAGAGGGGGAAGCCCCGCTTTGCTCACCTTGTGGCCGCGAGAGACTTCAGGCCATGCCCGAGGCTCCGACGTCGTTTAGCCCGTGGTCATTTGCTCGCCGACCTCTTGTGTTGATATGGATCACCCGCCCGGGAGAGATGGATGGCACAGCCTTGGTACGCATCGATCCGCCGGTGGGTTCCGCACCGGAGGATTGAGACTAGGAGGATCTTGCAGAAGGGTCCTACGTTGTCGAGTTCCAGTTTGTCTTGGTCCTCCTTCTATATTCCGTCGCTTGTTTCCTGCTAGCTTGGGATGAAGCAGAGCCTTTGTTGGCCGGGATGACCTTGCTACCGCGGAGGTAGTTCCTCTTCAGATGGCAAACCCTGTGTGCCTTCTTGTATTTTCTCGAGGGTATGGAAGTATTCCGCTTCCCTCCCGTGGTACTCCTTAGACGTCTGGGAGTGTCGTATTGACGACTCGCATCGGCCCGGTATGAGCAACGTGTTGGGCAGTCCCAAGTGGTCTTGGGAGAGCAAAGTGCGTGTAGCGATTCTCGGGACCCGGCTGCCGTAGTAGCTATTGCCTTAGGAGTTCCGAAGCCTCGGTCTCGACCCTTCGATGTGACGGGAGACACTTTGTTTGACTACGAGACTAGAGTTGACCGACCGACAGGAGAGGTCCTCTTTGCGCACTCGCAGGAGGAGATCCGAGCCGAAGCACGGGCGAATGAAGCCCCGAGAGCTACCGGATTGTTTGACTCTACGGGAGGACCCCGATCTCTGACTGAGAGACGCAGAGTTGGTTCACGTGGAACGAAAGAAGACTCGCCGGGGACGAGGGAAGAAAGGAAAGAATGGCGAGGGGACAAGCGCAGATGGCGCGGAATGACCTCCTAGGTATCCATTCATTGCATTGCAAACACATTATTAGTTAAATGTATTAAGTCAGTCTTTAGCATGTTGTGAACTTGAGAGTAGACCGTGCTTGAACTCATCAAGAAATGTTGTAACCAAGTTAGTGATTTGTGATTTACTTTTAAAGCTTTGTCGAGACGCAAGATCTCTTGTTTGCCTTTGCTTTCTTTTGTGCACTTTGTCGGCGTCCGTCCTTGACTTTTCGTTGCATTTGCGACTTGAAGCGCTCCGGCCATGGCGGCAATCCCTTTTGCTGGGGCTTTGTGCTTGGCTGAGAGGTTGAATGATCTCCTGACAAGTCGTTTTGACGGTCTTTTTCGTAGCTTCCTTGCCGCTTGTTGGCGTCGGGTTCTTGACCTCTTTTTTGCAGCATTTGCTTGAGCTTCTTTTTTTTATTGTTTTTTTGTGAGCCCTTGCTCGAGCTCTCTTTTTTTGTTTTTTTTTTTTTGTGAGCCCTTGCTCGAGCTCTTTTTTTTTTTTTTTTTTTTTTGAAGCGCGTGAGGGCGAAGACAAGCCCCCGGCTTGGAAGCTGCATGAGCCGCCGTTTGATGCCGAGTGACCCTGATGTCCTTTGATGTTGCCGCCGTCGCTTGACTTGGTCAAGGTGACCGCTGGGGCGTGTTCTTGAAAAGTGCGTAGCTTGATGGAGGTCTTGATTGACATTCAAACTTTTGACTTTTTGTGTATTTTTAGACCGGACCAATTAAGGTTGCCTACGTTCCTCCTGGACTAGAGGGCTCAGTCTCCGCGTAGTTCGACACTACATGGAGTGCCAAGAGATGCACAGCTTGTTCTTCTTCAGGCGAAGTATCCGCGAAGTTTGCTTCCGCTGACCGGATTCATGAAGGGATTGCCGTCTAGGTCCTGTCGCCTTCATGGCGCTCCGTGAGAAGATCTTTGAACCACGAAAGGGCCGATCCACGTTGGTTCCCATTTTCCCAGCTGGCTGTTCGAGCGGAGGCTTTTCTTCGAGTACAAGGTCACCTTCCCCGATGTCTCGGATTCGACTTTCTTGTCGAAAGCTCTAGCCATCCCGCTTTGATAGTTCTGGACGTGTTCCATGGCCTTTAGTCGTCGCTCGTCTAGCGTGAGCCAATTCGCCGTGTCGGCCGTGAGCCATTCAACTTCGTTGATGTCATTTTCCAAAGAAGCACTCTGAGTGAGGGAATTTCTAGCTCGACGGGAAGGACTGCCTTCCATCCCGTATGTCGTGGCAAATGGGGTTTCTCCCGTGGTCGTTTCCGATACTGATGTGCAGTAGCCCCAAAGTGCAAGGTGCAGCTTCTGCCAATCTCGTCCTCGGGTGGTCATTTTTCTGATGATCCGTTCGAGGGTTTTGCTTTGCCGCTTCCACGGCGCCGTTTGTTGCAGGGTCCGGTAGGAGAAGATTTGTGGCGTGTGATCTTGAATTCAGCCCAGCCTCTGTCGAATTCCCTTCGAAGTGTGAACCATTTGCCCGATATGACCTCATTTGGGATGCCGTATCGGCATGATGTTTTCCTTGAGGAAATGCGCGACCTTCTTGGGAGGTGAAGACCTTGTAGACTTGGCTTCGACCCATTTGGGTGAAGTAGTCGACGGCTACTAAGATGAACTCGTGACCGTTGTCGCCTGAGTGAGCGATTTTACCGATGACGTCAATTCCCCAAGTGGCAAAGTGGCCAAGGTGTAGTCATGCAAAGAGAGATCGTGGGGCGCAGATGATTGAGGTTGGAGAACCGTCGGCACTTGTCGCAAACTTCGGACAAAGTGGATGCAATCCGCTCCTACATGGAGATCCAAAGAGTAGCCCATCCGAGAATGATTTGCACGTGGCTCTAGCGTTCATGTGGGGACCGCAAGCCCCATTGTGGACTTCTGCTCATGAACTTGTTTGCTTCTTCTGGCCGATGCAACAGTAGGAGCGGCCCATGGTAAATGCCAGATAAAGATGTCCCCGAGGATGACGAAGTGAGAGGCAAGGCGTTTTAGGGCCATGATGCTCTTGGTTTTGACCTTCGTGTGTGGGTCTTCCTTGTTCATGAAGGTGGTTTCCCTGCTCTTGAGGTATTGGAAGATCTTGGTTTAGCCGGAAATGGCGCTCTGACTTGCGTGCCTCTTCGCTCTTCAAAGAATCTTGCAAATCGCTGTGATTAAAAACCTTCTTCAGCTGGGTCCTGCTTTTCTCTCGCTTGACAACATGCTTAAATGTTTGCTTGATGCATTTATTTAATTAATGTGTTTGCCTTTTTGTATAGATGAATTGTTATTAACTCCGTTTTGATTAGTTAATATCATCATTCGTTAAAGATGCAATGAAATGATTTTTTTAGGAAGGCCTGACCTTTTATTGAAAGCGTGAAGACCGTATACATTGTTGATCAAAGATTCACAATCGTCGGGCGTAAAGCCGTCAAAAGACTCAAAAGATGTGAATACACGTACAACAAGACTCAAGCTAGACTATAGGCGACGCAGGGACTGGACCAGCTTCATTACTCTCACGGCCGTAGCTCTAGAGGAGCGGTGCCGGGTTCAGCGGCCAATCTTCCCTTGGCATACGAGTCCCGGAAAGTAGCTTGCATGCGGTTCGATTTCAAACCAGACATCGCGGAGGTTTTTGGCCGCTCCTCCGATGATGTCCCTCCATTAGTGTTGCCACCACCCTTGGGGTTTTTTGATGATGTGAAGTTGCCGAGGGCTACTTCTAGGAGGGCGAAGCATTCGCCGATTCGGAGTTGATTCTGCCGATGTTGATCACTTTCATAGAATCTCGCCTTTATCTCGGATCTTTGCTTGGACGACGTTTACAATGTCCGATTCGAGCGTGGCATGCTATATCTCCTTCCCCGATTAAGCTCGAGGAGGTTGCGCCACCGTTCGTCCGTGCCTGACACCTCGGAATGCCGAATTGAACTAAGCCGTGATGGCCGTGCCCCCATAAGATCCGAGAGTGCCTGGGCTAGAGGGTTGTCTTGTACCGGGGATCGGTGATGAGCCGCTTTGCAAGAGGGTTTTCGGCGAAGTAAGGGTCTACTCCTCGATCAATCTCCATTAGGGCATCCATCTCTTGATCCTCTCTCAAGCATTCTTCATAGCCGCATATATCGTAGTTGTCATCCCGACTTACGAAGTTCTTCGATTTCCACTGTCATCGTGGGCTTAGAGCGTGGATGTAAGGATCCACTTCAGTAGCGGGACAGGGTAGGAGAATCATCTGGGGAAGAGTATTCGGTCATGTCGGGACCTTCTTCTGGGTCATAGCTTGCTGGCCAAGCACTTGCCATTGCACTGCTCCGCGGATCACTTTGATCGCTCCATTAGCATTGATGAATTTCACGCATTGGTGAAGAGTGGATGATACTCGTTTCATCCGATGTATCCAAGGTCGCCCCAACAAAGCAGAAGGTGGGTTTGATTTCCACGACTTGGAACTCTACCGACTCTAGTTGTACGTCGAATCGGGATCCTCAAATTGATGACTCCTACGATTGGGTCGTGGCAGCTGGAGTCGTAGGCTGACATTACCCGAGGTGAAGGCCTTATCGAGAACGGTCGATGCGGAGTCGTTTCAAAGGTGCTCAAAGCGATGATGTTGATCGCGGAGCCGTTATCAATCAAGACGTTCGTGAGGAAGAACATCTCTATTTTTATGAGGATGAGGAGGGCTTCGCAGTGCCGATTCTCACATATTGGCAAGTCATCATCTCTCGAAGGCTAAACCGCTTCCCGTGCTACCGTTGGACTCGCCCTTCGGGGAACGTTCGATCCATCCATTTGTATGCCTTGGTCGGGGCAAAGATCGTAGGAGACAAGTTGGGCCTCGGGCGTTCTTTGCTCGAATTCCCACCAGATCTCTGACTCCGGTTTCACGCTCCTGGCAAATGATGGACAAAGATGCCGACGCGCTTTCAGCCTGAAATTGCGGGGTCCGCCGCTTGGAGTTTCACAAAGGCTATCGAGTTTACCCTCGCTCCGGGGAATGGATTTCACGGTATCGGGACCACGAGGGCGTTCCAATTCTTCCCTCCTCACGAGCCCTCCTGACCACCCCGCCAGTAAGCACGAAGCACCTGTCGGTGGTGTGGTAGGGGTAGTCGTGTGAAGAGCGCAAAGGTCTTGCTCAGCTATCCATATTGGGTTTGAAGAGTCTTCGGTTGGGAAATTCTCGAGCGGTTTCGAGAAGATTTCGTTTCACCAAAGCTTCAAATACTTGACTCCAAGGGCATTTCCAGTTATCTAAATGCCGAACCGTGGGAAGCGAGGGGATTGTTATTCTTTTTGGGCCGCTACTTGATCGGCGGTTTTACTCTGAGCCCAGTTCCGAATGTAGCGTGACTGCTTCCTAGCCGCTTCCTTTCCTTTCTGGTCGGGCGTGCAGGAGTTGAAGTTGCCGGGTGTTTGTTCGGGCCTGGTAGATAATGTGAGGCAGGCAAACATTGTTGCCAAGAGGCTCTCCTGAGTCTTTTCAAACTTTTTGTCCGGCTATGACCATGGCACGGAGATCCGGATGTAAGATGGTGGTCGATCAAGGTCCTCGATAAAGATGGCTTGAAAGGCAAAGAATGGAAAGATGTCCATCTCGCTCTTCTTCGGAAAAGTGGATCCATTATCTCGCTTTAGCTTCCGGGGCCCATCTTTCGTAGAACTCGCCCGGTACCGGTTCGGTCATCCTTTTGTTCTAAGTGGGCTTGCAGGTCGCGGCGGCTCTGCTTCCCATTCAAGGTCGTACCTGCGGTACTTCTCCGTGAAGATTTCACTCGATCCGATCCCACGTGAGCGGTTTTTCGCCTTCACATTGAGGAACCACCTTAGTGCTTTGTAGATTTGAGGGAATGCCGAAAGTGATCCGCCATACGCTGAGGGGGTTGCCCTTTCGGCTCTCATACCCGTGACGTAGGTGTGCCCATGTAGGTTTTGGGCATTCCTGTCTCCGTCAAACTTTTCCATTTCCTAAGGCATCCCGAACTTCTTGGAGGGAGAGGGACCACTGTTCGGACGAAGAGGCGTGTGAGGGAGTCCTTCCGAGAACTAGCTAGCTTGCCTCTGCATGTCTTTCATTTGTTCGATCGCCCAAGCCATTGCGAGGATCACTGCCCGAGGTGGAGGTTACCAAGCTTTCAGTGACTGGACACCGAAGATGTGGGTGGATTGGGCCGACGGGATCGCCATTCGGGAGTCTTGGGGAGGTAGTTGAGTGTATACCAACCCATACCCCTCGGGGTGTCAAGTTGAGGGGCGTGATTGCCAGGTTCCGCTAAGGGCGGTTGTGCCTGGGAACCTGGGGGAACGAGATCTCGCTAGGCCCCACCAAGTGACTAATTAGGTGTGGCAAGCTTGAGATGGCCGGATATCCGTCGAACGCCCGTCGTCCTCGGTAAGCTACTTCGGTGGACTTTTGATTGTGGCTGCGAGGCTCAGTATAGAGGCAAAGGATTGAATCCCGGGGGATACCGAGATGCATTGGGATCCGACTGAGCAGTACGTATGCTAAGTGATGTCAGACCGAGCTTGATGCGTGCGTAGCTCGGAAACCTGACCGAGCCGAGGCGGGCACGCCTGAGCCGCTCGACCCACGCCCGAGGGGAGCTGAGCGAGAGCCGTCAGGTTAGCTGGGATCTCGTAGCTTGGCGGAGGCGGGACTCCGCCGATAGCTTTGAGAAACCGGGTGCGCCAGGTATGTCAGTCCTCTAATGAGAACAAAGGTTCCGTCAGTTTGGGAACTGCGACCTGGTTCCTCGAAGACGCAAGGTGTCTACGATCCAGCTTGCCGCTGTTCCTCTTGGCGCTTCTTGACGGTTTCCGAAGGTCATGCAAAGACCTCCTCCCATCAGCTTCCGGAGGTTCCTTAGCGGGCGGGTTCCGTTTCCTCACCGTTATCCGCTTGACATCCCGTCGGGAGAGTACAATGGACGGCTGGGCACCGCCGAATCGGAAGGGCTATCGGACCTCGGGGACCTCGACACCGAAAAGGCGGCTTCCTGTATTCTCAACCACTCTCTGCTCACGGAGGGGGTGACACGGGTAAGGTTTAGACACTGAAATGGCCTAATCTGGGATAAAAGGGGGAAAGCTCACGTGGCATGCGGTTTCCGTTTCTTTTATTTTCAAGGATTTTTTTGTTGTTTTAATTTACTTAAAACATGTTTTCTCGTAATCCTAGGTAGGCCGGAAAAGATTGCTCTTCTTTTCGCAACTATGCTAGATCCCGGGTCACTGGAGACCATCCTCAGCGCCTATAAGCCCCTCGCTTTTGCACCCGTATTTCGACATCCCGGCGGACAGACTCTGTGCGAGGGTCCTATAGCGCAAGCGGTTTCCACCTACCTAAAAGAAAAATCGAACCTAAGGACCAAGCTCGTCATGTCTGCTTTTGGATGCGTTAGCCACGTGAATACGAACCGAGCCGGCCACTAAGTCAAGATCGCCAAGAGTTCTAAGCATGACCTTCTCTTGCCTTGCTCGCGGCAAAGTGTGATCCTCGCGACGTTAGGCGTTGGCCGGGTCATATTGTCATGGCCGACATATCAAAGGCGTGATGACATGGTGCTCGTGCGAGCATGGATGTATGGTCCGGGATCTTAACATCGTCCTGGGCGTAGCTTCGGGAATCAAGATCGTGTCAAGATTTTAGCATGACCTTTTCATCACATTGCTTGCGCAAGAGATCTCGAGTTTCGAGCCTCCGACTCGTAAAACGCTTCCAGCATGGTATATGTGGTCTGTGTCAGCCGTATGACACGGATCGGGTAAAACCAACCGAGTCTCGGACAGTAGTGTGACTCAAGACTCAAACGTGCGTGGTTGACGTCAGTTGGCTAGGATGGGATAAGTTTGGAATGATCCCGTGCATGCGTCCAAGAGGCCTAGGAAGGATTCAAACGGATCTGGGCAACCGGAGACCACCCGATGGCTGAGGGTCGAGAAGCAGCCAGATCCGAAAGAAATACAGTAGTGTGCTGTGTATCCGAGTGCAAAGAAGTGCGCGTAGCGTGCGGTGTAACCGAGGCAAGCAGTGTGAGGAGTGCGGTGTAACCGAGGCAGCAGTGCGTAGGTAAAAGTGGTCTCCTAAAATTCTTTTTTTCCGAGTAAAAACAGAAGTTTTTGAAGAATTTTAAATGTATGCACAGATGTATATTGGATGCATTTTTTTTTGTATTTTTATTTTTTTTTGTAAAATAAAACGAAGCACGCGGTGCACACACACACAATCAGCTTAAAGGAAGGGGTAAAATGAAAGTTTGACCCTCATCATCGTTTTAAAAATCTTTTTTGTTTTGTTTAAAAAGATTTTAAAACAAAAAGTTCCTACAGCCGGAGTCGCTCTAACTGAAATTACCCTGGATCCGAGAGGCTTCGCAGCCTCCGGCATCCGGCATCTTTCGCGTTGGAGCGGCCTGGTCTCGTCTCTGCCGTTTGTTTTCGCAATTTGTAGAGTCGTCGCCACGCTCGTTTTTATTAAGCCCAAAACATTGAAAAAGGGCATCAGCTTAAAGATAATTTTAAACTGTTTTTGTGTGATGAGATTTTGAGTTCGGAGGCTCAGATGACTCCTCGGAAGAGAATATTAGAATATTAGAGCTCACCTCAGTCGCCTCGTAAAACTGAGTCTTTCGGGATACCCCTGCAATATCCTTTAAATGTTGTGTGTGTGTGTGTGTGCTTGTGCTTTTAAAAATGCATGTCAGTATCGGATGTCTACATTGTATGCTGAAGTGTATGGAAATGTATTGAAATAGTGATGGGAAGGAAGCCTTACCAATGTTGGTTCGTGTCTGTCCTTCCGCCTGAGGAATAGTGGTTCTGAGGTCGGAGTAAAGGCGTTCCGCATGGATCCCGGGATTGCTTCTGGGAGATGCCGGTTGTCTCGCGGACAGAGTTTCGGCGTGAGTTGATGTTGCAGGGTCAGGTTCTGGGGCAGAGGTTCGGGCGTGCGGCGCAAGGGGATCGCCTTGGATCACTCTGCAGAGGTTCCATGGCGTGCGTCGAGACGGTGAGTCACTGCGCAGGTTTCGGCGTGGTTTGGGATCGCTTCGGTTTGACTCCGGAAAGAGCCGGACACCGTGGAAAGACCAGGCAAGGCCTCGGAAAACCACGAGGGGGCCCTGGGAGTACCTCGAGAGTGCCTCTGGCAGCGCAAAAGGAGCCGCTTCACGGAGTCAGCTGGGAGGCTTCGTGTGAGCACCACAAGGGGTTCCCTAAGGCCTCTAAGGATCCGAAAGGGGCTTCGAGAATGCCTCTGGAAGGACTTCTAGAGGGGAAGCCAGTAAGGCCTAGGGAGGAAGAGAGAAGTGGGAGGTGTGTAGAAAATGAGGAGGGGGAGCCCTCATTTATAGTGCCGCATTAGGTGCAAAGATGGTCCGTACTTTGACCTCCCCGGTAATCCACGCTTTTTTGGTTTTCCTCGACTGGAGTGAATATGTGACGATGGTGAATATTCCGTAATTATGGTGTCCCCTCGGAGAGCAAGGGGTCCGTACGGACCATTTTGCATGCAAAGAGGTTCAGACGCACCAACTAAGCATTTAGTGGTAATCATTTTCTCCGGATTCAGGGAATATCATGGACTTTTAAGGATTCAATACCATGATATCAAAGAGGTCCGTACGGACCACTCATTGCTTTTCCAATTTCCCGGTACCCCGAAAGGTCCTTTTGTCCCTTTTTATCCCAGAAGGCTCCTCCCTCGCCTTGGCCGGGGGTTTAGGAGAGGGTTTCGAGCGAGAGGGGTCGCCGAGACTGCGTTGATGAAAACGCAACGCTTCCCGCATGCTCACAGCGGCGCGGGATCCGTGGACTGAGGGCACTTTACAAGGGCGAGATCGGGGACCGCGCGGGAAGGCGAGGTTCACACTTCCGAAACGGATTCGGCAATCAGGATGGCGAGGGGGCAAGGAGAGAGGGAGCGAGCGGGAAGGGGAAAAGCCTTAATGACTGAGCCAAGAGATCCCGCTCCTTCAAAAACGGATAACGCAAGTATGTGAGTCGAGCAGCTTGAGGAAAGAGAATGAATTCGTGACGAAAAAGTTCTAGCCAATAATGAGAGGCCGAGAAAGACGGGGGGACAGTACCACTCGCGATCCCGCCGTAGACGCCGCTGGAAGTCGAATGGCGAGACCAGCAGGAGAGCCTAATGTTAGCCATAATTCACAAAAGAGGGACGATAGGCGCTTGGCTGACTACGCCGCCGCCTGGGTGTAGTGGAGGCCGTAGAAGGCGGGATGCAAGCAAGGAGAGATCCAGCATGGAGGCAAGAGTGAAACACCCGTATCTGGATTTAATGAAAAGCTGAGGAGTGATCTATCACAAGTCGTGAACCTCACGCACATCTTTATTTACTACGGGATACGAAAAGTTGGCGAGGGGTCGATCACAGACATTGACATGTGGCCAAGTCGCTCACATATTCCGACGATGAGACGTATGTAAGAGAAAGTTCGCAAAGGTCAAGGCATTCCGATAGAGCTCGCCGAGATAAATGTCATGAGTCAGCGACAGAGATCGTAGCGGCATGAGCGGAGGGATGGGTGGAAAAGGTAGAAAAGCCGCGTGGTTTGAGAGAAGGTCAAGTGAGGCAATTAGAGTTGCAGAGGCTTTGAAAGTCGTAGAGCCGGCTAAAGCCACAGAGTTAGAAAAGGCCAAGAAAAATGAGGATGATAAGTGGAAATCCGAGATGGCGTAAATGGCGAAGAAAATTAGCAGTTGGGGAGGCGTGATCCAAGCCCGCCTGGTGCGAAAGGCTCTTACTTGGCCCCATTTGCAAAGAGAGCTCGCATTGTCGCCCGATCCATCATTTCGTATGGCCCACGGCCCAAGTTATTCCGGGATTTCAAGGGCGAACACTCACATTGGAGGATCTGAGGTAACATCAGTTGCTATCGACCGATAACGAAGCCGTAATCCGTAAGGGCGTTCGCGAGCACTCTTGCCGATCACGGATTGGAGTGGTTTTTGGCACAACCGGTGGAATCGCTGCTCTGACATCGTGATCTTAAGAATAAGTTTCCAATGAGATTCGTGGTCGTAGCCCACTCACGCAAAAACCGAATCAAGTGCAACATTTTGAAACGTAACGGCGGGAGAATATACTCCATGCATACCGATAGATTTACGGGAGTTGCAAATCGGATTTGCTGATGTTAGCCAGTATGCGAGATCATCATGTTATTTAATTCGGGATTGTTGCCTGGCACTTTAAAGCGGAATTTCGTATGCGATTGCCGAAGACAACCGGCGAGTTGCATTTGCAGGCTGGGAAAGCATACCGCAGCCTATAGTAAAGAGGAAGTAGTCAAGGTTGCCAACGTAAAGGGCAAATGGGATCCGTAAGAAGAATGTGAAGGAAAGGATTGAGGTTGTGAAAGATGATAAGAAAGTCATAAAGGAGATCGCATCGGAATGTATCCGCTGGGAGCCGGATAGCCGTGATAGAGGATGCAAGATCGAGACGGATCGCTGTCGTTCGGAACAAAGCTGGAACACTACTCGAGCGAGATCTTCGAGAAAGGAGGATTTCATCGTATGAAATCAGAGAAGGATCCTATGGTGCCAAACAGTGGATTTAATGTTTATTGCATTTTCATAAAGACAAAGTGTAAGTGACGATGACAGATTGCTATCAAGCAGGCACTGAGTAAGATAATCCCAGCCAAGAATTGATAAAGGGATTTCAAGCAATATCTCGAATGCAGTGTGCTGTGAGATGAAGGGGCGCGGCAAGAAAGAGCTCAGATCCAAACGCCGGTTTGATGTTATTCGTGATCCATCATCATTGCCCGTTGCCTACTGATAATCAAATTATGACGCCGTTGGTCACGCTTTTGACATCCCTCCATTTGTCGCCATCGAAGACAGAGTTATCAGCCCTTTTCTAGAAGCGAGTCAAGTAACAACAAAGTGGTCGCGGAGCCAACCAAAGTGATTATAACCATTGTCTGTGAAATAACATTATGAAACAATAAGGCGCGTGATAAGTGGATTCAGGAGTCGAGTAGGAATGTATCAGATTACGAGGCTTTCTGGAAGAGGATGAATTATACCGATGCAAACTTGGAAATCTTGCCAAGGATAATATCTGTGAGGCATTTTTACAAACCATTCACTGGGCGCGTGGGTGGGACGATTATGCCGGGAGTGTAGATCGCGGCGTTTAACCTGGCGAGCTTGAGCCGAGTTCATGCCACTGATCTGCTTTCCGCACACAATGCCATAGTTGAACTCCCTTTTCTGCTAAGTTTTGAAATGGTGCTTTCTATCCCGCATCGAGAGTAAAGCATCCGACTCCTGGGGAGGTGCGGGCTGGGTTCGAAGAAATAAGCACCATAGCCAAGGAGAGAAAGAAGAAGGAGATGATTGCCAAGTGGGGGCTTCTACTAGTTCGTTGACGCACAAAGTCTCCATTCTCACGCACCGAGGATTAACATGATTGAATTTGTTGAACCCGAAGATGACTCCGGGTAGTTACCGAAAAGTATGAAGAATGGCATCTAAGATTTGGCTTGCCGCAGATGTAGTTTTGTGCATTTAGCTGGAGAGGTGTGGAGATGATGGGATGCCGCGAAAAACCCGACCGTGTGAGCTATAAACAAAGATGTCGCAGCGAATTCGATCCGGGGTATGGAAATAGTGGATACGGGCGCCTGCAGCCCACGCACCTATGCCAGGGTGGTTCGCTTTGTTCAGACGAGTGAGCCTTAATCGAGGAGACAATAGTGGAAGAAATTGCTGATGATTCCGACGAGGATTGTGAAACAGCCGTGGAGGCCGAGGATAAAGACGGGCGACCTACGGGCAACACGTTGGAATGACCCAAGAAAGGTGATTCCCGCCATGTGGCCCAATTAGTGAAATGCGAAAAAGAACAGGTGGAAACTTCACAAACGCCAGGATTACCTCGAGATACAAAGCCGACGAGGAACCGGAAGAAGTCGAGATCAATCGATATTTCCTGAGTAATGCAAGTTAAGATTGGGAAGCAAACACTGTTCGGACGAAATGCGAGAACGATTGGTTGAATTTCTTTTGAAGGATAATTTGGATGTGTTTGCATGGCGGCGGAGGATATGAGGGGGATTGATGAGAA